>ONZP01000847.1:0-11105 GCA_900312805.1 Fusarium torulosum
GGTTTATATTACCTATAAGTTTATATAAATCTTTTAATATAAAAATGGGGCCTAGATTATATATATAATAATAGGGACTTAATCTTATCTATAATAAATAAACCTAACCCTAATACCTCAGTATAATAAAAAACTAGACTAGAAACATAAGATAAAAATATTATCCAAGAGAAATAAATAACCTATAAAAGGTTAGTTACCTAGCTATTTAAGACATATATAAACATTAGGAAATAATTATCGGCGAAGTAAAGTACCAGTTTATATATATCTCGGGTAACTTTATACTATTAGTTATGTAAAGAATTAATTATATAACTAGGATACGTACTTATAGATTTTATAATCTTAGGTGAGCCCCTATTTTTATTACTAATAATATAGGAAAGAAAGGCTTAGCAGATAATATATATCTTAGCCACCTTTTTAGGTTGGTTTAGATATTATACTATGCCTTTAGACGATTAATATTAGTTCCGGAATAATATAACTAAAAAATTACTACCCAGTATTACCTACTTCTATATACTATATTGTATTAATTATCTACAAGCTACTTCCCTAGTAGTACTTAATAAAGGCGAACATGAACATTAGCTACGATGTTCAGTTCCATATATATATTATAATAAGATGCTCTGACTCCTATTATAATATGAGACTATGTCTTTAAATGCCCCAAAATTTATATTCTAGTAGGAATTTCATAGCTAAATAAATAGAATATAGATACTCTATAATACTATAGCTGCCTTGGTGGATAGTTTACTCCTAGATATAATTATATCTACTAATTTATAGACTTTCTATAGCACCAGCCAATTACACAGACTTTATAATAATTATTAGAATAGTCTATTAAATCGCCAATATTAAAGAAGGTAATAAATATGAAAAAGAAAAGATTAAAAGGAATTAATATTATTAATGTTACTGGTCACTAACATATAAGCATAAATATATAGTAACTCGCAGAGCCATAGTAATCTAAGATTTCCGAAGCCACTCACGCCGGATAATAATAAATTAATCCAAACCGATTATAAGAGTTAGATATCTAATGAGCTCGAAGGTCACGGTATAATATCTCTTATATGTCTCCTCCAGACTCTAATTATATTTAAGACGTTTATTCCACTAGACATAGCCAGACTCAAGTTAACCTAATATTACTGTTATTAATCTTATACTTTTTAAGTAATGAAATAATTTATAAGTATAAAAGATAATTACTATTATCTTTAAGATATAATTACTAAGTGATATTTATCTAGCAGCTACAACCACAGTTACCGGGAACATTACAGTTCTTTCCGCAGCCATAGTTGGTATTATCTGTGCCACAATCCCTCCAGGTCTTACATCCCCTCCAAGCCCCAGTCCCTTTAGCCCAAGCAGTCCAGCACCACTGCCCATTATTACCACAAGTCTTCCAGCACCACTTGCCCTCACAACCATAGGGTGCGGAATAAGAGCAAAATCTTTCTGAGAGTAGATTGGCCGAGTCCGCGGGGGTAATATCGTCATAATAGCCCTCGCCTCCCGGTGCGAGAGATGCTCCTTTTTTAGGGTCCAAGTTGCGGTTTCGACCCATAGGGTGGTTTGCACAAAGACGAAGTTCCGAAGGCTCGACCCCATCTGGAACCGTTGTGATATCGAGAATTCCAAGGTCGCCGCAGATTGCTTTGGCACGTGCCTCTGGAGAGGCTGGCGTAGCGGCAGATAAAATAAAGGCCGAATAGGCAAGGATGATGAGAACTTTTTGAAAAACCTTCATGGTGTAATAGTTTGTGTTTAAGTTATAAAGTGATTTGGGTGTTAGCTGACTTAATATCTATGGACTTGGCTTAAAGAGAGTAATGAGTTTAATAAATAAGGCGGATATAATAGATATATATACTCTTGCTTAGATACCCCAAAAGTATTAAGGGGTATAATGTTTCTAAGAAAGGAAGCTAATATTACTTTCATGCTGTTGGTATATAATGTAATATTATGTTGGTCCATATCTCTAATACTACGGGCTAAAGCATAGCGCCTCAGGCCTGCATTGCATTCGGTGATATTCTTCCAAACTCATTCGACTTTCTCGTTTTGTGGTAGGCCTTAAGAGGTCTCGGCTTTAGCCGATATTATACGAGTCGGCGATCATCCGAGTTGGCTGTTAACAACTCAAAGCTTAGAACCAACAGCCAAGGCTATACCCTGCCGAGGCCATACCTTGCCGGGGCCATACCAAGTAATCACAGAAAGTAAACTGTGCTTGCGCAGCTGACAAATAGCAGCCCGTCCGGAGGTATGACTGTTTATCTGCCTAATTACATATCGCGAATCTTGATTCTTCCGTGGGTATTTCCCTACCCCTCTCTGCTATACCATCGTCCCATTCTCATCTTCTTTATTCTTTTTACTATTTAATATATCACTGATATTATTGCCAGACATGCACTATATCATTAGGCTCGCAAGCGTCGCTATGCTTTTATCTTCAACCTCTGCAATCTCTGGTAGAGCCTATTATCCCTCCATCTAGTCAGTTGACTAACCTTTAATATAGTTACATTTAATACCACCTACGATGAGGGCTTAACTCCTATTAGCCAATTAGCATGTTATAGGGAGGACGCTAGTATAATCCCCGACTTTGGATATCCTGAGGGAGATATCCTCTCCAGTATAAGCCCACGCATTATGGGCCTCGATACTATTAGAGGGCCAGGCTCTTCGGCCTGTGGTTCTTGTTGGGTTCTTGTGTATGGGGATGAGGCTCGGCCTTTTCTTGCTGTTGATCGTGCTAAGTCAGGTATAACCGTGTCTCTCGAGGGTATGAATTCCCTGACAGGTGGGAAGGCCCAGACACTCAGTCACATTGACGTGAAAGCTACTCAAGTATCTTTGTTAAGCTGTGGTCTCTACATCCCGCCAAATAACGAACTTTGATTCTTAGGGCTAGGGACATTAATACATAGGTGGTGGGAGCAAATAATTATCAGAATGATTTAAATATCTCTATTAGAATAATTTAAATATTTCTAAACTGAGGATAAAGAAAACACAAGACAGACTTGCACTAAAATCTGCTTATCTCTTACTTATTCCTATTCCCGCCCTGTGTTTTCTTTGACCCTCTAGGAAGGGAAAGATCAGCGAGATAAAACTGGATAAAACGCCGGACCAACAGACAATCTGGGCCGAAATGGCGCAGGGAGACTAACAGTGACTTGAAAATGCAGAACCAACAGGTGGATTCTACATGCGGGACTTGGGGACTAATAGCCAACAGCCTTGCAGTGGATCCTATACGAGCAATCTCCAGAGCCGAAATAGGATCACAGCTTCGCACTGGATGTTAACAGGCCTTTTGGATGGTTAGGTACGACAGCTACTGGGCTTGGCAGGAGTTGCCGTTAAGCCGTCTTATACCTGAAAAACTCGCCTAGTCCCTGTGCCGTATTAAACCTCCCATAGACACTCTTCTTGGCTCCCCCATGAATAAGCGAAGCTTTATTATATACGGAGTATGGTTATGGAATTGATGTGGACGGCCCCGCTTTCATACTTCCGGGCGACGGACGTCGCTATTAATACTACCAAGATTCATCGTGCTTGTTGGAGAAGGGTTGATAAAACTCCCGTCTGAGCCCTGTACTTGTACCTGTGACTGGTCTTGCACCAGTAGCAGAGTGTCACATGATTAGTTAACGGAATGATCGATGATCTATCAGTCGTCGCCGCTTCATCGCCCGTAAACCCAGCTATTAGCATACTATTAATACTTATACAGTCGGAAGACATCTTATTCATCCAGGAACAGGAAAGATCAGACAAGGGTATTAAGCCTTGATAGGGAGGTGGCACATCTATCCACTCAGATGGAAACGGCAATTCTGAAAAGTTAAATAACGGCGAGGATTCGATGGGAAACTCTTAGTCCGATAAGGGTCCAGAACTCGAGAAGGAATTCGTATTATGCTTGGCGAGTACCTAACCTTGTACGGCTTCTCGGGTTTTCTTCTCGGCCTCACCTGCTTGCCGTTCTTTGTTGTTTGTCGACTGACCTTTTTAGTCGCTATCTTTATCACGAGAAGCAGATTAACTAGTATTCTGACTATGAGCGGAGTATTAGCCATCAATCACAGTCCCGGAGGTCTCACTCACCATAGCATGACTAGCATCTCGTTAGCTGCTTCGCGAACGAATGTTGGGACATAAGCCTTCCCTGGATCCCAGCCATCCGTAACACAAGGTGGAGGACCATGATCCGGGTCATACTTAGGCGCATAATAATGGATGCAGTCACAGGGAAGACGGCGGCACGCTGCGTTTCACAGATTGCGTCTTCTGACTCTAGAGCTTCAGTAAAGATACGTTTGGAGAGGTATAATAATAGCTTTTCATGCTCGTGCTGTTGTTAATAGGCTGGCGGGACGTCAGATGATAGTGAGAAGCGCTTCCTGGTTATGAGTATTGCTAAGAGGAGCCAAAAGCTAATGGCATCGTGAGTCATATGACATTTGGGTCTCTTGTCCAAGTCTTCGTTATATCTATTACGGATGACCTTTGGATACAAAATTCAATATGCTACAGCTTAGCATTAAGTAAAATGCTACTTTGCGTACCTAAGTTGTATTTTTTAAGGCATTAATGAACTTATTTATTTGTACCTAGTAGTTAGCCCTTTCTAATGAAACTAATGTATTAAGTCACCTATACTATAAATAAATAACAACTAACATATTTAATAGACGAGTACAGCAGAAACACGAGTATAACATCATATTATATACCTAAAAGTGGCTTGCTCTATAGTATGTTAGACATTTAATAAAATAGGTAAACATTAATAAGAATTATTCTTTAAGTTAGTATACTTACTTATATTAGATACCTCTTACCTAAAACTCTTACTTATTCTATCTTCTATACTCAACTATAAAATATAATATATTTTATATTATAAATAAACTCTCTATTATAACTGTATGTGGAAGATTGTTAGAATTTTCTATATGAAATAGATCTAAAGATATATTAGTTAAGTGTATTACATCTTGTTCTTAGCTATGTTAAAGCTAGTTTGGATTTCTAAGAAGAGTTTAAAAACCACTATTAGGTGAAAAATAACTCGCTTTTCCCTTACACTCGCTTTTCCATTACACTCGCGTATTATATATATTATATATTCATAGTAACTCACTCCTTTTTAACACTACTTATGATATTAGTAGACCCTTCTCTTAATAATAGTAATAATTTCTCGATCTTTAATTATACTAGGTTACTATAAAATGTAAAAGCTATATTATTTTCTCGGGATAATAATAAACAAACTTATTACAATAATGCTAGGAAACATCTCTAACTATATATTAATAGTAATGATATTAATAGATTCTAAGCTATTTTTTATCACCCTTACCTTTATCCTTATATAAGAATTCTTTATATACTTCCAGTATATACAATTCACCAGGCTTATTAATCAAGGCCCGATCTTTAACTATCTAGACCTATCCGGTTCCGGTAATTATCCCAATCACCCTAGCCATAATAGGCTGTTTAGCCAGCTCTCAAGTGGAGAACCAGTTCTCAGAGCCCATGCTTTACAGCCCAGGCATTTTAAAGACGTCTTGCTCACACTCTGCAAATTTGAGTATTTCTTTCGCAAGGAAGCCTTCTGCCTGTCAAAAGTTCATCCAACAAGACCCAGAATCCCAATTTTGAAGTCACCTATACCTTACTTACTTCGCCAACATGCCTTCCGGAGTTCGTACCCAGAAGAATGATCAAGCTATAGCCTACTCCAAGAGACTCGAAAATGTTCCCTGGTGCGATGACTACGAGAAGATGATTTCTGGCATGCTGTATAGCTGTGGGTCGCCCGCACTATCGGATCACAGCCACAAGGCCAGGCGCCTCGCTCAGCAGTTCAACACCTGGGTTCCCGATAAAACCATGTCTGCTACTGCCGTTGCCGATACGAGGGTTGCCATGATCAAGGAATTGTTTGGCAAGGTTGGTGGCGACATCTATATCGAACCAAGTATACAAGTGGATTACGGATGCAATATCACTATTGGTGATAAGTTCTACGCCAACTTTAAGTAAGTGAAGATAAAATATTCATCTATGGGGGATACGGCAGCTAATGCCACCGTTTGCACCAGTACCATCATCCTGGATTGTGCCCATGTTACCATTGGCGATCGAGTCTTTTTCGGTCCTGGAGTTAGCCTGATTACAGCTACCCACGAAACCAGTCTGCAATCGAGGCGAGATAACATTGAGTATGCCGAGTCTATTACAATTGGCGATGACTGCTGGCTTGGAGCCAACGTCACAGTTTTGCCCGGTGTGACGATCGGCAAGGGCTGTACCATAGGCGCTGGAGCTGTGGTGTCTAGGAAGATTCCCGACTACTCTATCGCCTTGGGTGTTCCAGCTAGGGTAGTCAAGTCTGTCGAGCTAGTTGACTAAAATGTGCTATGTCAGGCCAGGAAAGTCTTTATAGCTACCGTTACCTAGTTGTGCTTGGTGAATACTAGCTGTACTGCTTGTATCTCTCTTGTCTTCAGGGCAGCTAAATTACACTACAATTGTACAGACCTATTTGTGCATCAGAGAGGGAGTATTATTCTATGACAAAAAATAGAAAGTGTTATAACTATTCTTTAGGGAAGAGGGTAATAAAAGTGTAAACATAATGAGCTTTCCTCAAAGTAATATTCTATAAAAACGCTTAACTCAATAGCATTAGTTGCGTGCTAAATAGTGAGGGTGTTAGAATGGATAATAGTGGCAAATTATATAATCTTTTAGTTCTTTTACTACTTAGGTCTTTGGGATACTATTAATAGTACTAGACAGAGAGTAATTATTATAAACTAGCTTAATATCAAGGCTATAATGCAGTATTCTGTAAGAGAGAAATAGACTCAGATAGTTAAAACAAGCGAAATGCTTACTATTAAAAGTAGAAACAGCCTGCCTATTCGTCAGGCTCCAGTTAATACCAGTATAAGCTATACGGAACTACTTACTACCCTTAGTAATTACCAACATATACATAACAGGCTCTTGATACTTCAATGTCACTGACAGTTGGTAAAAATAGGGAGGTAGAAAGATAGGTTGGTATCGTTTGCCGTGTTTACTCTAGAGTCTACCCAAAGCGACAGATCGAGACGGCAATTCGAAGTACTTGTGGATTGAAACAATCTCACAGTTGCTGCAATTTTCCGGTCCTTCTCTTTATACACGGTTCTGATGATGTTGATGATGTTCATGACCCTTGAGAAGCATCTGGCTGTTTGCTTCCTTAATGAGCTCCCAGTCGACATGAGGACCCTCGAACTGTTTCCTGCCGTTGAAGAACCAAAGCAACATGATGATAGTAAATAAACCAACGACAATGACACTGGTATAGTTCATCGTACCTATGCTGACAGGCAATGACGGAGGCATGCAGATGACAACACCCAGGACAACGATCCAAAGAATGGAAAAGGTATTGCATACATAACCAAAGATGCCAAGGTTCAAGTATCGCGGCGGCAGGTGCTTCTTTCTTCCTTGAATAAGGAGAATTCCCTGAGGAACGGCGTAGGTGATGTTTAAAAAGAGAACGGCTGATGTAACAATGGAGTTGAAGGCGGTGGTCGAAGCAAGATAGAGCAATCCATAAAGGACGACAAAGACGAAAGCACATGCGGTTGTGCGTACCGGGAACTCAAGTCTTCGGTCGACTTTGGAGAAATATTTAGAGAAAGGTGTTCCGTTCTAGAGCTTGGTTAGTGACGAGGAATTACATATGGTAATGGTGAATATCATACATCGCGAGCAAAGGCCCAAGCCATGCGACCACAAGTGACCCATTGTGATGGTAGAGAAACTTGGCGATAGTTAGTTGACCTTGAATTGTCTTAGTTGGGATAAGATATGAGACGACATACGAAGAAATACAACGAAAAGCAAGACAGTTAGAAATATTGTGACATTGCGATTTCCAGTTCTAATGTAATGTCAGTATTTGTGACTCAAGCGTATCTAGATTGGGACTTACGCTTGGTATACGAGCTCCATACTAGGGAGTGGCGATGTCCTGACCGCATCCAGATCCGTCATGAAGTACATAAGGGCAATGAAGAGCGGCAGGGAAGTGAATAAACCTATGAACATAGTCATGATGATGACCTGAGGCACCCGACGGCCCGGTTGTGTCATCTCCTCGCTGATATGAATAGCTATAACCTGTCAGATATTGCCAAGTTAGGCCACGCAGCACGTAACTTACCTCCATCAGTACCTCCAAAGGCGTACATGCCGTTTGAGATGCCTAGCATCCATGCCGCACCAGAATTCCAACCACTAACTCCCAAGCCGGATTGGGCAAGGAACGAACCATCATTTGTATGTTGGTGCATTCCAACTGGAATAAAGAGCCATAGAGACATTCCGAGAACGGAGAGTAAAAGCGCAGTCTGCACAAGCCACGCGAGACGCTTCGACGCCACGAATACAGGCACCGCTGCACCGCTATTAGTATGGAGAATGCTTAGGCAGTCGTGACTAACTTACCAGTGATGACTGCCACTGCGATATACAAGAGATATGTTTGCCAGCTGTTTACTGTGAACGAAGGTTTTACAAAGTTGATAAGGCCCCCGAGAGTGACCGCCGCAAGGGAGATGCCTGAACAGCTAATTCGATACCAAATCAGATAAATGTGTTCGGTCGAAGGAATGCATATCCACTTACGTAACAATCCACCAAGCAAGGGTTGACATCCATCCGATCGTGTAGGCAGCGAAGCGTTTCGATTTCTCTGGGCTAAGAATATAACAAAAGTGGTATTGGCCCCCGGTGGACTAGAAGTAGTCATGTCAGACAATCTGTTGTGGTATTGACGGAGTCGAAATACGTACTGGAAACGCAGAAGCAATCTCGCTCAAACCAAGCGTAATCGTGAATTGAACAAAGAAGGCAACAATAAGACCAAAGATGCAAACTTGGGGGCCGCCGTAGAGGAGACTTTGACCGAAGCAGCTCTAGATGGAAGTTAGTAACTAATAACAAAGCGGTTCAAGGAATCTATTAACCAGATATCCCGCCCAAGAGTTTGTAATAGAAAAGCCAAGGCCAAGGGCGGAAAGCCAGCTAAACTGTCGTTTCAACTCAGCCTTGTGGCCGTTTGCCCGAAGGATAGCATCGTCGACATCGTCTCCGATTACGATACCGACAGCGATACTGTCGCGATCAGTCTCGTGGACTTTGGTCTTCATCTCTGTATCTTCGACAGAAGGCATTGAATGTGATTACAAGGGGGGAAGTGGTATGTGAGAGAAAGCGATGAAACTTGATATGTTGGAAGGGGCCGCCTAGATGGCATATATATACGACATCTCGTCGGCAATTCAGGATGTTGGACTATCTCGAACAGGCATCGTTGATGGTTAAGTGGCCGAACTACGTTGGGTAGCGTGTTATCACTCAGGTATCCGAGCCTCCCCCGCATTCTGATTAAGCGACCCAGATTTGATACGGAGAAATGGAGAGCCTGATACTAGCCTCAGTGAGGTTCGCCTGTCCACTAGCGTGATAATAGGGTCTTAGAATCCTTCCTGCTACGGGGTGGATATTAAAGACATAAGAGTCCTCAGGGTACTATAAGAAATAGCCGGCTAATACTATAATACTATAGAACCTTATTATTTAATTAAATTATAATTATATGCATTAAAGCTAGAAGTAAATAAAGGTTAAACTATTTTAATCGGTAAATCTTATACTACTAGCTAATACTAATTCTCTTGAATTTAATATAAAAATTAAGTGAGTTTAGTATTAAATATATTAGCTTATTATATAACTTCTAAGGGATCTCTTCCTCTTAGTTAAGCGTGGCTTATTTTAATATATTAATATTTAAGAGGGAATATCTTTATATTTTTAACTTTAATAAGCCTTATATAATCCCTAGTAATATAATATAGGTAAAATATTATACATGGCTATAATATTCCTTTCTTTAATTATAGTATTATACTACCACTATTAGTTACCTATTACTTATTATTATACTAGGAGAGGTCTACTAGGTATATAAATTCAATTACTTAATTAGTATAGCTTTAGGTATAGGACTTTTTAACCTTTAATATAAAACTCTATCTTGTATATATAACCTTTTCTATTATATACCTTTATATTTATCTATATTACTTAGTTTTAAATACCTAAATTCCCTAATTGTATTTATAACTAGTGGTATATATACTAGCTATTTTTTATACTTAGTTCTTCTTAAATTTCTAATAATATTATTTAATATATAAAGGAAGATAATTTCTTCTCTTATTAGAGACCTAATTAGGCCTTATATTAAAGCTTTATTTAAAAATAATTAAGAATTAATATCTCCCTCTTAATATATATATCTTTTTATTTATATACTTATTATTATTAATAAAATAACTATATAATTAAGAGGCCTTATATTTAAGGTTATTAAATATAAACTTAGTTTTTTAATTTATAGGCCTTATCTCTATTTTAATAATTTTGTATATTAAAGCTTACTCTTATAAACTATTTAATATAATGTTTTATAATTATAGGGACTTCTAATAATTACCTTAAGTGATACCCCTTAGCTCTTTTAAAATTCCCTTTTATATATCCTTACTATCTTATTATTATTATCTAGCTTAAAATCCTTATATAAGGAACGTTTAAAAATAGTACTATTACTTAATATATTAAATATACTTAAAGTTAGTCTTAGTATTCTAATTATAACCGGTGGGTTAACTTATAGGTAAGTAGGAAGTCTTAATAGGTTACTTATAAACCTAGTTCTAATCTTCTTCTTATTTAGGGTAGGTTAAGTAAGATATAGATACTAACTTATAGCTCTAATAGGAATTTTTTATATCTTGCATTTTAGAAATAAAGTTATAATAGTAAATATAATTAGGTACCACTAATAGATTTAAGCTAGTATTGCCTTCTAGTTTATATAGGGACCTTTATTATTAATATTTATATAGGTTTTAATTAGATAGCCAGGTTTCCTCTTATAAAGGTATAATTAAACTTAATATTAA
>ONZP01000848.1:0-18251 GCA_900312805.1 Fusarium torulosum
ATAGGGGACGAGGAGGGGGGGACTGGGGGCGGTCTGCGCTTTGAAGCTAGAAGCACGCGACGGAATAATAAACAGAGTTCTCACTGAATCCAAGCAATATTAAGCACATGGCACCCAACGCCACACCGACAGCACATGAACCAGTGCGGGATGTTCATCTAATTAACCATGGATGCTTTTAATCACACAGAACTTGGTGGCCAAAGACAAAGCGGCCCATGTCTCACTCTCCTTCAAAGATGTCTCTCGGTCTAAGGTGGAGCAAGCTCTGAGCTGGCAACGAGTACAGAAACGGAGGTCTAGTCTATTGACTTTCCTTTTCAAGACTGCTCCGTGGACGTCCCTGAGATGCTTCAAGACAGTCACATCTATCCTAAACCCCCAGGGTCTTGACACCCACTCCTGCAAGCTTCCCTTGTCTGTCAGATTCAGCCTGCAACCCAATGCTCTCTTCTGTGCCTCCGGTGAAAGAAATGAACCTCGTCGGTATCTTTTTTCGTGAATGCCACCTCGACAGCTCGTTGATAAGGCACCTCTACCGTTCTGTTTGCTAGCCACCCTCCGTCATTTCCTTGTCAACCACTCGGACACTATTCGGTTATCTTACAGCTTGAAGATTTGCAATCCGCGCAGCCTTATCTCTCACTCCAAGTGCTGAATTGTTCATCCCCTGGTAGCATCCAACGTCAGCATCGGATTTACTCGAAACCAGATCCGCTGGGCCTGGTCATCTCGGCCCAGGTTGGGAAGAAGTCACATCCCCTCGTACTATCCCCATGAAGCTCCTTTCCTTTGAGTCACGAATTCTCGAGGAGCCGTCTCAGTTTGGCAGCTTTTCTCCTGTCCTAGTTTTCACCATCGGTCTGTCTGGCTATTGACCCGCGGCTCCAGGAGGATTGACCCCATCTCGATTTCAAGCCCACAGAAATGATGTGGCCAGGGGTCATCAGGTAGTCTCCCGATAGTCGTTGACAAGCTTTTGGTCATTCTCTGATCTAGCAAAACTAACAAGGCCAGGTTCTGTAATCGGTGCGAACCGAGACGGCATTGAATGCTTGGCAGGTAATCACGTCTTTTCCACTATATAGTGTATATCTTGAAAAGAAGATAGTATTCCCAACGAGCGACTCCATGCAGGTTTATGAATCCGAAAACTCTATGGAATAATTAACCTTTTCTCAATATGCAATTATATCAACGATTCTTTGTCCCTATTTCCCCTTTGGTGCGCCAAGATTTCCCACCATCCCTTTACGTCTCTTCCCGCTCACACTCCCACCAAAGCGCCGCAGCTCCCGCAAGCCTCTTCAAGCCTGGTCCACAGGATCAAATTAACGCAAAGGGCAATGGTTATCATCGAGGCTTGTCAGTGATAAAGTTTACCCAAACCTGCTTCGGTGAGGGTAATTCGGAAAGGTGCACCTAGACTTCATTTCCACTGCTGGCGTCGGTTGTCAGATCATCCATGTTTGGATGCTTGACCTTGACTTTGACCGTTGCTGTTTCATCCTGCTTCTATGCTTATTGGCGTGACTGTATTGGTGTTGTTGCAGATTTGAAAAGATTGATTGATTCTTTGTTCTGCTTGGAGTTACATGCGGATCGACACATCGCAGGCGAATTCGTGAGATTACCCTGTTGACATTGACGCGGTATGATTTGTTTAGTTTGTACGGAGCACGGCTCACCCAGACAACTAACAACACCTCATTTACCGGGTCCACCTACTATCTCGAGCCTTTTCTTCCCGATGGAACCAAAGCGCGGTCCGTCTCAAGTGATGTATGATTCTAATCCCAATTTGATTGCATCCGATCTATATTTGGGTTGGTCAAGTCTGCCATCGCTGGGACTTTTGGCATTGCTTTGGGATGCTGAAATGGCACCAGACTATTGATGTCCGACGACTGAACTGTTACTAAACTCATGTCTAATGGCCTGAATCAAGCTCGTGGCTGCAGGTTTTTCTTTTATTTCTTGTTATTTTTTAATAGCCTGACCGAATATCGTAGAAATAGGATAGCTGTGATTCTGTACCTGAAGAGATATCCTCGAATACCTATCAATTATTAGGCAATGGATGTTGATATCGGACTGGTTAATGGAATTAAGGAGTGAATTTAGATAATGCTTGAGGGTGGATCACGCGCTAGTACATATTCGCCTTAGCTTTCGCATCTCTAGGTCACGTGCGAGCTAAAGCCTTCTATCCAGCCTTTCACAAGCTCCATATCGAGAATCCTCTCCACTTCGCTAAGCCAAAAACCACATCGCGCCAATAGCCTCATCCACCTTACTCTACACACGCCTAGATCCCGCCCACATTTCCACATACCTGCTACTTGATGCCTCTTGTAATGAGTTGAGACGCCTGTAATGTAAGTTTAACTTCGCCCCCCGGTGTGAATTCCTCAGTCTCATGATGAAACTTGTTCTTGCCCTCCTCTGTACTCGAATTCGAGGATGAGGACATCAACACGGAACTTGTACTCTTTTTTCCACCTGAAGACTTCTCTACCATAAATAATGCAAGCAAATCACGGAAGGAGCCCGTACTGATATTGCAATAGATCGCATGTATTCGACCGTATGCCTCGATAATCTGTCACTTCCCACGTTCACAAATTATCTCTCTCGACAAGAAGCAGTAGACCTGCCGCTTGGACCACAAATTGCCATACTTTGTGTGCTCAAACCGAGTGCTTAAATTCACAGGTGCACATGGGGAGAGGCTCGAACTAGGTAGAGGTGGTTGTAATCGTATGTTGTGCTTTCGTGGAAAAAGAAGCCTCATGTGGGGGACATAGTATTTATTTGTCTCTGGACTAGGTACAGTGGGCGTATAAAAGTTCCGATAATTTTATTACTTTTATATTTTTATATAAGCTTACATAAATTATAATAAACTTCTTTTATTCTATATAATCCTATATATTATATCCCAAGGCCATACTTAAAGTCTTCTAACTACTCTATATCCCACATACCTCTACCATTCTAGATATCCCTAGGTGGCTTGTTGTCGGAACTTTTGCACGGAACTGTAGGTAATTTCGCGGGATACATTGACTGGTAGCTCATGCCTTTGCCAAGTTGTGTCTTCTTCTCGTTACAATCATTTTCTATCTTCATTGCAAACTATTCGGAAGGGTGAGGTCCTGCGAACCCACTGAGTTTGATATAATATAACCTTACCAACCTAACATTTGTTCCCATGCTCCCGGACCTGGGAACAGTATTTGCATTGTTTGGCTTCCACAACTCCATCAACTTCACTTACTCGCCATGTAGTTGAGATTACATCCATACCCTTTTCGCGAGCATCGACGAAAAACAACCTGTTGACACGCTTTTCAGAATCAGAGACTTCGTGGGCGTTGACTGGCACATTGTCGTCTCGCACACATAGCCCCAAAAGACCTTCCATGTCTTCCCTCTCCAGAATGGAGCACCATTGCTCCAAGAAGTACGGGTTAAGGGCACGGCCCGGGGGACTGGTGGTGTAAGCGAACTCATACGGGATAGCGATACCGTCCTTCAGGAGGAAGTCGCTGGGCCTGATGGCGCCTCCTTGAACTGGGTTGATTCCCTCAGCAGAGAGCATCTCGGTAGGCAATTCACCATTATTGCAGACCGAGGACAAGATGAGGTCGCGGCCGGTGAAGCTGACGACCTGCTCACCATCCCTGATGTCGAAGTGCTTATGGTTGAGGCGGATGTCGTACGTCTTGTCCAATCTACATTCGATAAGCAGGTTAGCTAGGGTAAATAAAACATGAGGCCGAGAAGCCATGGTCTCGAAACCCTCGTAAACATCACCGAGGCTGTTGTAGACTTTTTGAAGTGAGCCCATCTTGATTTGATTGGATAGGTGACTTCTGTGTTCAGGCTCGCGGGTGACGGAAAGTTCTGATTCGGGTAACGTATGAAGAGATTTGGGCCCAGAAATGTGATGAATGAGCGGTTAATCGTATAATATAGATCTGATCGAACCTGGCAACAGACCCTATTAGAGTGTCAGGGATAGTGGCTGGTTGTGTAAGTACTGGATTTAGGCGAAAGGAAGCTATCACCGAATGATGGAATTGAGAGAGGAGATATCCAGAAATAGGCATATACAATCATATGAGTCTTGAGAGGGAAATCGAATGAGAAGTGAGTTATTATAATAGTCTTAGCAATAAGAACAACAAGAATGTCCTTGAAGGGGATATGGGGACATATATATCCATTCCACGAGATACGTCTTTTTGGCTTAATCACTCTTGATTACTTGCATTCCTTTTCCATCAGTGGCCCTCATGATGTTGTTTTACTGCTATAATCTGTTGAGGATCATATACGCACCTTTTGCTACCTGAAATGGGACTGTCAACCTATTTCGCCTAACTATGCCAGCACAGCTATTCACCAGCAAAAAAAAAAAAAAGAATTTGGATAAATGACTTTGGATTAGAGATACAATCTTACTTAATTTGCCAAAGAATTATTGCTGTACTACAATCCAACTGAGATGTTTAGAGCGGGATTGTTTCAGGCGCCAAATTCTTGTTGAAAATTATCTGCGGATCACGCCGCTAACGTTATGTTCAAATGCACCTGGTGTTTACATTGATTTACAATGGGTCGGCCCGTTATACGGAGAGATCTTCCCGGCTGGAAGCTCGGTTGCAGGCCAAATATCGTCTCTGATGCTACTGCCATTGACGTCTGCGAGGTTGTATTAGTAATGTACGTCATTGCCTCGGTGCAGCCAAATGCGGCTGTTAATAAAGACTGTGACTTCATCACCCAAACACCTCTCTCCCATCAACAACACCATAAACATTCGAAACTCATATACAAATCAGAAAACATGCCTGAACACATCAAAGCAGTCGGTACGAGAACGTGATTCAAATACATGACTGCTCTGTCTAACTGTACCCCACAGATATCCGAGGTGGCACTGGCGAGCTCGATGCTCTGTTCATCAATGCCGAAACACCCAAGCCTACTGCCTCTGAAGGACAGGCTATTGTGAAAATCAAGGCCTTTGGAATCAACCGCATGGACATAATTCAGCGTCGTGGCTTTTACCCGCTTCCACCCCAAGCACCCAAGACGCTGGGTGTTGAATTCAGCGGCACTATTGAGTCTTTCGGACCTGGCGACCATGGCGCCTTCAAAGAGGGCGACGAGGTCTTTGGACTAGCTTACGGCGGTGCTTACGCTGAGTATATCGCTGTTAGCACCCGCATGTTGCTTCACAAGCCTTCTTCTATCGACTTCACCACGTGTGCTGGTATCCCAGAGGCTTGGATCACAGCAACCCAGGCGCTCCACCTTGTGCTCGGCTTCACAAAGGGCAAATCCATCCTGTGGCACGCCGGTGCTTCCGGAGTGTCGGTCGCTGGTATTCAATTGTCACGCGTCGCTGGTGCATCCGAGGTCTATGCCACAGCCGGATCCCAGGATAAGCTCGACTTCATCACCTCCAAGCTTGGAGCCACAGCTGCTTTCAACTACAAGACCCAGGACTGGGCGGAAGAGATCAAGAAGGCTACGGGAGGTAAGGGTGTTGACTACATCGTTGACTTTGTCGGTGGAAACTACTTCCAGAAGAACCAGGATGTTGCTGCGCGCGATGGACGCATGGTTCTTCTGGGAACGCTGAGCGGTGCCAAGGTCCCCGATGCCGATATTTCTCAGATCTTGTTCAAGCGACTTCGCATCGAGGGCAGCACGCTCAGAAGTCGGGATGAGATATACCAGGGCGAGCTGCGAGACCGATTGGAGAAGTATATCCCAGACTTTGAGTCGGGAAAACTCAAGATCTTTATAGATGAGGTCTTCTCCTGGGAGAAGATCCAGGAGGCTCATAAGCATATGGAGGACGCCAAGAACCTTGGCAAAATTATATGTACTATTCCTTAGATTGTTGAGACAGTCAACAGTCTAAGCCATAAAATGATATTCTTATCAAAGTTGTTCAAGTTACCACTTGATAATGAAATTTTGAGACGAACACAGAGAGAAAAAAACAGCCAGCCCATCTTGAATAGCCTGAGTTGGCCATGTCATGTATTTCATTACTGACATATAATCATACTAAACAAACAAATAGGACTCGTCACATACGGTCTGCGCGCTGACATTCGAAAGTAAAAGGTATCATTTTAATGCTTAATGGGCCTTGAGCCAATTGAGCATCTGGTCGTAAGCAGTAGCTTGCGCATCCTTGATGGATGAATCTTGATATTCACCCACAACGGCGAATCCTAGAGTAATCATTAGTTGACCATCAAAACATGTATGACTTGGCGATAAGCTTACCATGGGGAACTCCAGGATAAACCTGGACCTCATGCTCGACGTTGGCATTAGACAAACTGTCCTCTCCGCCTGTACGTACGTCTTCAGGGAAGAGAGGGTCATTCTCGACGCATACTAAGCTAAGGGGGACACTGATATCCTTGAAGTCATCAGGGACAACAGAAGCAGCGTGGGCCAGAGCACCAGCCTTGATGTATGGCCCGCTCTTGACACTACCGCTCTCAGCATCACCTTCGGTAGTCTTTGTCTTCTTGGCGAGTAGAAGAATGAACCGCGCACCAACGCAGTATCCAGCTGCATAGATGCCATCACCTTGTTTAATCGCATCGGCGTACTACTCCCGAGCAGCATCGATGACCTTGTGTAAAATGGGCATGACCTTTTCTTCTGTGACTCGGGCGAGCCACATATCAATAAGGAACGATTTTGTAACCTCAACGGCCTTCAGTTTGAACTGCTCGAGGATGGATGTAGAGTCGTCTGTAATAGCTGTGGCACCGGGGGCCGTGTCACCCCCAAAGAGGTCGGGCATGAGGACGAGGTAGCCCTCGGAGGCGAACCTATCAGCCTGAATCTGGTTGTTCGTAGATTTGATTCCCGTGCCGCCGGTCAAGAGTAAGAGGAGTCGCGCCGGCGCATGAGGGTAGTCGGTGGGTTTCGAAATATAAACCTAAGCAAGGGAGGGTCAGCTCGGATGCTGGGAAGCTTGCTGGTACAATATACGTACATCGACATCGTTGAGCTTAATGATCTCACCAGTGGAGGACTGACCGGAAGCTGCAATTATTAGCGACTTGTAAAAAGATAGCCATGAGTGGTATCGTACGAGTTGGACGGTCTGATACACAATGCTCGCCTACAGCTGTAGCTGGCGCTGGAGCTTGGGTGTTGTCGCTGGCCACAAGAGTTTCCTGGGCGTCGCTCTCAGGAGCGCGAGTCGCGTTGTCTGCGTCAGCCATTTTGAGGGTATTTCGTTCTTGTTCTTTAGCTTGTCCTGGCTCGTTGGATGGTTGCAAGATAATGAAGGACGCTGGTGTTGCCTATTCTATTTGCACGTGGAGGGGCAACCTGACATACAGGCCTTGGCTGGAACTCAACGTCATGTTGGAGGGGTAACTGAGCAGAGAGCTGAGACGAAGAGGAAGCAGGCTTCCAAATAGGTGTTGACTGGTATCAGTCTAAATAATACAGATATGAGACTGAAAAGAGACAGGAGACTAACTGTGAAATATCGAATTATGCTACTAGATTTCTTATTCAGACTTCTATTTATTACTGACGTTTACTATCACATATTCGTTCATGCCAGTCTCGCTATTACCAGAAGAAGCATATGACTGATGCTCCTATGTGATACTACTGGTTCAAAGAAACGATACATCACATAAGTAGATTCTCTTACTTTAAGATTATAAAACACCAGAATAGAGTAATGTTATAAGAGATGACTGGATATAACCTGACACATTCCGTAAATAGCAAGGTCGAGAAGTCACTAATGCGCTACAAATCAATCCTTTATCAGCTCGGGGATCAGATTATTTACCACGAGTACTTAGATAGCAAGATTCTAAACTGTCATTTCCGATTCGAGAAGAATCTCTTGTTCAGTTGCTGCCTGGGCCTAAGTAGCCTCAGGTAGCTGGGCAACAACTACCTAGGTATCAACTGCGTTTTTACGTAAGCCTTCACCCCGCGATTTCTTGCCACAGCGCGTTCCACTCAACGCGCTGAACGCGTCGTAGCACCTTCTTCCACCTAACGTACCTTAGTTAATGCTCTTTGTTCATCACCTCTCCAACATAACAACTTCAAGAAATCTCCGCTTCAGCAACATCCACGATTTTCTAAGAACGAATCGTAAATCACAGCAATAATGGCCGCAGCTTCAGCGCTATCATCAGGCGCTCTTGAGTATATTCTTTTGCTTCACCTTTTCTGCCGTCACACTCTAACTTTTGCTCAGCGTGATCTTCAATGACCCCGAGAAAGCCGCCAAGCTCTTCCCCGTACCTGTCCTGCAATGTCTTCAAGTTAAGCAGATGGCCCCATCGGCTCAAGGAGGAGATCGTTTTCGACTCGTTATGAGCGATGGCCAGCATTACGTCCAAACTATGCTTGCCACCCAAGCCAACCACGTTGTCCACGATAACAAGCTGGTTCGCGGCTGCATTGCCCGAATCAAGCAATACACACCCAATAATTTGAAGGGCAAGAAGTATGTGCCTGCCTAGTCTGTGTCTAAATATGCCTAACATTTCCTAGCATTCTCGTTATTCTCGACATCGAAGTCATCGAGTCTCTCGGTATCCAAGAAAAGATCGGCGAGCCGTTCGCCGTCGATTCGAAGCCAGCCGGCCAGGAGGGCACCATTGCTGGGGGCGATTTCTATGGTGTCAAGAAGGAGGAATCAAAGACACAGCCTCAACAGTTTCAGCAGCAGCAACAAGAACAGTCGATGCCCTCACGACCTGCCATGCACGCTGGCAGCAACATTTACCCTATCGAGGGTCTGTCGCCTTTTGCACACAAATGGACCATCAAGGCCCGAGTTACCTCCAAATCAGATATCAAGACATGGCACAAGCCTACTGGAGAAGGCAAGCTCTTCAGTGTCAATCTGCTCGACGAGAGCGGTGAGATCAAGGCTACTGGTTTTAACGACCAGTGTGATGCTTTCTACGACCGCCTACAGGAGGGTTCTGTCTACTACATCTCTACCCCCTGCCGAGTAGCATTGGCCAAGAAGCAATTCTCCAACCTTACCAACAACTACGAACTCACCTTCGAACGCGATACTGTTATCGAGAAGGCAGAAGACCAAACCAATGTTCCTCAGGTGAGGTTTAACTTCTGTTCCATCCAGGAACTTCAGAGTGTGGAGAAGGACAATACTGTGGATGTCATCGGTGTCTTGAAGGAAGTTGGCGAGGTTGGCGATATCACATCCAAGAAGGACGGCCGACCGTTCCAAAAGAGAGAGTTAACCCTTGTGGATGACACTGGCTTCTCAGTCCGTGTTACTATCTGGGGCAAGTCGGCTAACTCCTTTGATGCGCCTGCCGAGTCCGTCGTTGCCTTCAAGGGCACCAAGGTGTCGGATTTTGGTGGCAAGAGTCTCAGTCTGTTGTCTTCTGGCACAATGACCGTTGATCCCGACATCCCTGATGCTCACAGACTCAAGGGCTGGTACGACTCTGCTGGCCGAAATGATACATTCGCCACACACCAGAATATGACATCCATGGGCAATGCTACTGGACGAAAGGAAGATCTCAAGACCATTTCTCAGGTCAAGGATGAGAACCTTGGCATGGATGACCAGGCATACTACACTATCAAGGCAACCATTGTCTTTGTCAAGCAGGAGAACTTCTGTTATCCCGCTTGTTTATCCCAGGGCTGCAACAAGAAGGTTACCCAGAACACTGATGGCACGTGGGCCTGTGAGAAGTGTGCTATCTCACATGAGAAGCCAGAGTACCGATACATTCTCTCACTGAACGTTGCAGATCACACCAGCCATCAATGGCTCAGCTGTTTCGATGATTCTGGCCGACAGATTGTTGGCCGAACAGCCGATGAAATGATGGAGCTTAAGGAAACCGACGATAACAAATTCATGGCAGCCTTCGAGGAGGCCAACTGCAAGAAGTTCACTTTCAGGTGCAGAGCGAAGATGGATAACTTTGGCGAGGCTCAAAGGTAAGCTATACCAGTTAGGTTCACCTGATTATGGCTAACAAGCAATTTGCAGAATACGATACCAAGTGATGACCGTTACGCCTTTGGACTTCAAGTCTGAGGGCACCAGACTTGACGAACTGATCAAGCAGTATGAGAACAGTTCGCTATAATATACTTAAGAATTGCAACCTGAGCTTACGGAGCTGCCGGCTGGCGGAAAAAGAAGAAAAAGTGGTCTGGGGTTTAACGGTATACCTCTGAGAAGCTATATCGAGAGATATTTTTGTTATTGGGTCGATGTTGATATGACATAGAATAATGAGACAAATACTGTAGCCCAGTAGAGCTTTTTGCGCTACCAACGTGTTGAAACTGTGATCTAAATTGCCCACTGTTTAGATATCCTAAAACTTTTATTCCCAACGCCTTCATTATGTAGTTTCCACCCATCACAAGCAAGAATCTAGAGAGATAGCTTCTCATGCTTCCATGGCTTCTTGCCTTCGCCATCTCCGTAGTCGGCTGTCGCCTGGTAGTCACCCCTGATCTTGTACTTGTAAATGGTGAGGCCGTCAAGGCCGACGGGACCGCGGGAGTGGATTTTGTTTGTGCTGATACCAACCTCAGTGCCGAATCCATAACGCATGCCGTCAGCAAGACGGGTGGCAGCGTTCCAGTAAACACCAGCGGAGTCTACCTCGTTCATGAAACGCTCGGCCTCGGCAGTGTCAGAGGTCATGATAACATCGGTGTGGTGAGAGCCGTGGGTGTTGATGTGTGTGATGGCCTCGTCAATGGAGGAGACAGTCTTGACGCCGAGGTTAAGGGAGAGGTGCTCTGTGTCGTAGTCCTGGGGGGTGGCATCTTGGACGCCCTCGAGCGAAAGAGAGGCAATGGCAGCCTTGCTGGGTTCGTCGACGCGGAGGGAAACACCCTTGGCTGCGAGAGCGGATGCGACGCCGGGGAAAACAGAGTTTAGAGCAGACTCTTGAACGAGAAGGGTCTCAACGGCGTTGCAGGCAGCGGGGTAGCTGGTCTTGGAGTCTACAATGGCGGTGATGGCCTTGTCCTTGTCGGCAGAGGCTGTTAGGTAGATGTGACAGAGACCATCCGCGTGGCCGAGAACGGGAATCTTGGTAGAGTCCTTGATGTAGCGAACGAGCTCGTTGGAGCCGCGGGGAATGACGAGGTCGATATAACGGTCCTGGGCAAGGAGTTGGGCGATGACATCGCGAGTTGTGACGAGCTGGATGGCTGAGTTGGGGACCTTTGTGGTCTCAAGAGCTGATGAGATGACCTTTGAGATGGCTACGAAGGATTCTGTTGATTCCTTTCCGCCTGTGGGAGAGGTGAGTAGTTGTTTTCCTATGGTGAGAATAGCAGTTGAGGGGTGTGCTTACCCTTCAGAATGGCAGCGTTGCCAGACTTGATGGCCAGAGAGGCGATGTTGGCGATGACTTCGGGGCGGGCCTCGAAGATAATGAGAAGGACACCAATGGGACATGAGACACGTTCCATGATAAGATCATCATCAAGCTTTGTCCTCATTTGAATCTGGCCAACTAACAATCAAGTTAACTTTCCAAATCTTTCAGTCAAGTTACAGGAGAGAAATACCTGGGTCGGCTAGATCCCTCACATCCAAAATACCCTTAAGCATATCCTCCCACTTCCCCTTCTTGCCCAGATCGAGCCTCGACACGAGCGCCTGGCTCAGCCCGCCCTCATCAGCCGCCTTCCTCGCCAGCTCGAGATCCTTTGCGTTGGCAGCGAGGATTTCGGTCTTTGAGGCTGTTAGGGCAGCGTGGATGGCCTCGAGGGCGTTGTTGCGCTCTGAGGCTGCGAGGGTCGCGAGGGTGAAAGAGGCTGTCTTTGCGGCGCTGGCTGCGGCCTCGGGGGAGGCGTTTGTGAGAGACATTTTATTATATTTTGTTTACTTTTTTTGGTGGAGAGGGAGAAGAGATTGAGGGTGGTTATTGGGGTGTGTGTGTGTTGTTGTGATAGTGAAAGTGACTCAGGTAGTTGCTAATAAGGTGAGCTCCGGTGGTGGTCCCTTTAGCCCCGCTGCTGTATGCACCCCGCCATTATGAGATGGAGGAAGCTGCCCGTTGCATGCATTAACTTAGAGGTTGAGTATGTACCTTGGATAGTTATAAATGAAGCTTAGGGTTTATTACAGTCTTTCAATTAGGCTAATTCAACTGCTTTCAAACCTTTTTAGAAGCTGCGAGTCTGCCTGATATGTCTGGCCTGTGATCGTAACTTGCCAGTTGACATACGAACAGCCTGCGATATCGGCCGTGTCACTCAGCAGCCGAATCAGTCACTCCTCTGTCTTGACAACATGGGAAGTTGAAACAATACCCAAGAGGCCTTCAGTAACTCAGCTACATCTCTGAATGATGTCCTTGGTGATTTCAATTCTTGAGAATTCAACTGGCCGATTCACTGAGACTTTGTTGACTAACCAAAGAACTCAATTTCCTATTTAGAACGCTTATAATATGATACGCTATATCCTCATATCATGGTTTTTATGCTACAGTTAATAAACATGCAGGTCAGTTATTGTCTTGTGACAGTATTCCTTGAATTGCATCATCGTGTCAGGCAGTTAGTCTATAGTTTCCACTCCTATGTCGGACCCTATGGCAGCCTCTGAGGAAACATCTCAACTCATATAACAAGGGCTTTAAGCATATCTCTCTCTATTGAATCACTCGTCCTAAAAGTAAACACTTGACCTTCCTGGTCATAATCCAATATTCATTCCCAAAACAGCAATACCACGTCGCTATCTCCGTGTTAACCCCCCACAATCCCCATACTTATCTCTCGGCACCGTCTTCGGCCGTCCCCCTCTTCGGGTTGACCCTGCCGAGGACAATTGCCTAGAGATGTTAGAGTAATTTGGTCATCTGAAGGGCGGGGGACCAGGTAGTTCGTATTTTTCTTTCTTTCTTTCTTAAAAGAGTTGGCTCAGAGTAAGGCACTTTTGCAGCTTGAATGTGTAGACAAATCTCTTTTTCCACTTTTGCAGCGGAATCATTCTTCCGACTTTGGCCACTCCCCCTGTCGTTTATGAAATCTCATTCACAATTCATCTTTTACAAAGAGTCTGAGTGAAACTTGCTGAAATAAAACACTGCGCCATAGTTTTTAAACAGCCATCTCAGAGCTTTAAGCCACTCTCCTTCTCCTCTCCGGTCCGATCAACGGCGCCTCATCGGCCGCAGTGTCTCCACACCTCCGGAGCCGGCCGACATGAAACCCGAGCGTGACCAAGAGGTTGACGATGAAAAGATCAATCCTGATCGAGATGAAGAAGCCCAACGTCCAGATACAGCGGGCTCAAACTCCTCCAAGTCTGTGGGTGACCAGGACGTTATTGAGCCGGTTACAATAGGCGAGCCCCTGGGCCATATAGATACTCGGCCATCTACCAAGCGTGCTCAGTCAAGAGCATCGTCTGCGAGATCGAGGGCTCTTTCTGTCGTTCCTAGGTCGAAAAGACGTGGTCTGCTTGCAAAATTCACTCTGGTCCCTGAGATTGCGTATCCTCCTGATTATAAGAGCTCGACAAAATGGTGTCTTACTGGTATTGTTGCGCTGGCCACGGCTGCTGCACCGCTGGGTTCAACTATTGTGTATCGTAAGTCTTTGTCTTGCGTTCCCTAATTACTGCAACTAACGCATAAAGCTGCCCTCGCTGTTCTGGCTAAAGAGTTCAACGCCTCAGAGACAATCACCAACCTCTCAGTCGCCCTCTACATGATATCCATGGCCATCTTCCCCCTATGGTGGTCCTCCTTCTCCGAAGAGTTCGGCCGTCGCTCTATCTACCTCATCTCCTTCACCCTCTTCGTCATCTTCTCTGTGCTCTCTGCTATCAGCAAGAACATAACCATGCTCATCATCTTCCGCATGTGTGCCGGCGGTGCCTCCGCGAGCGCTCACTCGACAGGCGCCGGTTCCATCGCCGATTTATTCGAGGTATTCGAGCGCGGAAGAGCCATGAGTATCTTCTACCTGGGTCCTCTACTAGGACCTATGATAGCCCCTGTCGTAGGCGGTGCTCTAACTCAGGAGATTGGATGGCAGGCGACTATGTGGTTCCTCGCCATCTACGGTCTTGTGGTTCTTCTCATGATTCTCTTCTTCCTCCCTGAGACACTGCAGCGCAAACCTGAAGCTACATTGCCGATTGCAGATACACAGGAGCTCAGTCGGATGCGCACAATGGACTCTGCCAAAGTCAAGACAAAGCGTCTTGCTAAAGCCACTCAACGATATCTCATTGATCCTCTAGGGGTTCTTCTCTACCTACGATTCCCGCCTGTTCTTATCACCGTGCTTCTCGCAGCCATTGCCTTTGGTTCTCTGTACGTAGTGAACATTGCCATCCAGCAAAAGTTCTCTCGCGATCCGTACAACTTTGGACAGCTTTCCATCGGCCTCATGTATATCCCTTCTGGCTTGGGATACATTGTTGGGTCATTATTTGGCGGACGTTGGATAGACAAGATCATGGCTCGAGAGGCACGCAAAGCTGGTCGTTACGATGAGAACGGAAAGTTGATATACTTACCCGAGGACCGCATGAGAGAGAACGCTTGGGTTATGACGACTATTTATCCATTGGCGTTACTCATGTTTGGCTGGGTGCTAAAGTATGGCCTGCACCCTGTGGTGCCGTGTCTCGCCCTCTTCTTCTTTGGAGCCTCATCTATGCTCGTCTTTGTAAGAAGATATCCTCCCTCTGGACTGTATGCAACTAACGTGATATTATCCAGTCCGTTGCAACCACTATGCTCACAGAGCTTATTCGAAAGCGCAGTTCTTCTGGTGTTGCCGTGAACAACTTTGTTCGTAATACCCTCAGTTGTATTGGTGCCATTGTTGCTGCGCCGTGGATTGACGCCATTGACGTGGGGTGGGTGTTTACGATTCTCTGCATATGCTGTTTGATTATTAGTTATACATGTATCATCTTGTTGAGAAAGAATGCGACGAAATGGAGGAAGGACATGGATGAAGCGTTAAATCAGTAGAAAACTAAGTGGTCAAACCCACTCACTACCATTTTACTACTACATCTTGTCATTTGACTACTTAGGATAGACCATCATTAGATAAAAATATCATCATATTCTATATATCCATATTATACCTTCAACACAACATATCAGTCTACCTATTTACTATCCGCAAAGAGCTTACCAACAGCATCAAGACCAACATTACCACCACTAAACACCAACCCAAGATCCCAACCATCTTCACCAGCCTCTTTTTCCACCATTGATCTAAAATCCTCATCGTACAGCGCCACTGCCAGCGGAACACAGGCACTCGGTTCAACAACCAACTTGAACCGCTCAAACACCAACTTCATGGCCGACAGAATCTCATCGTCCGTGACACTGTACATGCCTGATACCAAACGACGCCCATAGATGACTGACCAGGGATGCTCGCCTACTGGAGTACGCAGTCCATCGGCCACGGTGAGAGACTTCACCGATGTGATTCTTGAGCCCGACTCGTATCCTCGCTTACCATCGTCAGCGCCCTCGAAGGATGGCTCTGAGCCAAAGACACGAATTCCGGTCCCCTCACAGCTGAGAGCAACACCAGAAAGCATACCACCACCACCAAGCGGCGTCATGATGGCGTCCAAGCCTGGCTTCTCCTTCTTGACTCCCGGGGCTGCATTGTCCCGTCCAGTAACAGGCGCCCGAAACTTCCTCTGGCCGTTAACCACAGTCTCATCAGTCATCAGCTCAGCGACTTGCTGCTGGAACTCCAACCCCATAGTTCCTTGGCCGAGCATAATATCCGGGTGGTCATAAGGCGGCACTAGACGGGCCCCCGTCTCGGCAATGACCTTTGCTGCCATGGCCTCGCGCTCTGTTGATGTGCTGCCGCTGAAGATGACGCGAGCACCGTAGCCTTTTGTGCCGGCGATCTTCTTAGGGTTGGAGATCTCTGGCATGACAATATGGGCTTTGATACCACTCTCACGAGCAGCAAGAGCTAATGCCTGAGCATGGTTTCCTATCATCGTCAGATAGTGTTTTCTCACAGAATAAAGATCCATTGTCTTACCAGAACTATGTGTTACAACACCCTTCTCTTTCCCCCCTCCCTCTAACCATCCAGGCTCCTGCTTCAGCCTCTCAACTGCGTGAAAAGCGCCTCTCGCCTTGAAAGCCCCAATGCGTTGCATGTTCTCGCATTTGAACCAGAGTCTCAGCACCGGTCGTGCCGGCGTCCTGCCAGCATAGCGAGTTCCCTCTAGTTCCTCCGCTGTACGAGGTGTTGAGGCCAACTCTGTGATAGTCCGGTTGGTCAGGACTGGCGTATAGTGGACATATTGTCTGATGAGCTTGTGAGCTTCAATGACTGAGTCGCGGGTCAACGGGAGGGTTCTCGATATATCAGCCATCATGTGAATGATGATGTTAAGTGAAACGGGTTGAGTTGGAGTACAAAGATAGTCTTTTACTTGAGAAACGTGATGTTCTTATATCCAGTGAATGCCGGCAAGCCGATCGTCGGCTAATACTACAGACTTCCTGTTTCGGTAAATGCCGCCAAGTAGACGGCCCATATCATGTTGCTTGTCATCGCTAGGGCGTACGTACCAATGCACAGAAGGCTCGGTAGATTAGATTGGGGAATTATACTGCGCAATGTAAAGAATAAAACAATTCACAAGCAATTCACGAGATGCTGTTTGGTTTAACGTAAAATAAAATAAAAATGGTATTCGTTTTGGCTAAGAGCCTGATATCAACTTTTGGATCAACCCAGATCCCCCACCAAAGCCCATGGAATTTTTAAAAATTACAGAACATTCATGTTTTCGTAAGAAGCCGTTTCCCAGATATCTCTCGCTCTCAAATCATCCGTCGTTCAACATCATTATCCGCTTACTTCTGGTTCTCGGGTCGGAGGCTACGGACAGCCTTTCCGGCGCGCCAGATCTCCAGGTTGCGGATCTCCTCCATCTCAGCCTCGTACTTCTCACGGTAGTCCTTCTGGCCGTTGTACTCAAGAGATCGCTTGGTCTCGGATCCGTCCTTGACGGAGTCGTAGAGGGAGTTGAAGACGGGCTTCAGGGCATCCTTGAAGCGGGGGCTCCAGTCAATTGCACCACGGCGGGCGGTGGTGGAGCAAGCCTCGTACATCCAGTCCATGCCGTTGGCACCGATGAGAGGGTAGAGAGACTGGGTAGCCTCCTCGACGGTCTCGTTGAAGGCCTCGCTGGGGCTGTGGCCACGCTCACGGAGAACCTCGTACTGAGCGAGGAACATACCGTGGATACCACCCATGAGGCAGCCACGCTCACCGTAGAGGTCAGAGTAGACCTCCTTCTCGAAGGTGGTCTTGTAGAGGTAGCCGGAGCCGATGGCGACACCAAGGGCAACAGCCTTCTCCTCGGCCTTGCCAGTGACGTCCTGGTAGACGGCGAAAGAGGAGTTGATACCACGGCCCTCACGGAAGAGGGATCGGACGGTTCGGCCAGAGCCCTTGGGGGCACAGAGGATGACGTCGATGTTGGTGGGGACCTCGACCTTGGTGAGGTCCTTGAAGACGGGGGAGAAACCGTGGGAGAAGTAAAGGGTCTGTGAGTGAATATGTTAGAACTTTGTCTTGAGTTGTAAACAGTGGGTAATGGTGCTTACCTTGCCCTCAACGAGCTGGGGCTTGATGGCGGGCCAGGTCTCGGACTGGGCAGCATCGGAGAGAAGGTTCATGACGATGGTACCACGAGAGATGGCCTCGTCGACATCGAACAGGTTCTTGCCGGCAACCCAGCCATCCTGCTCGGCGTCCTTCCAGGACTTTCCGTTCTTTCGGACACCAACAATAACGTTGAGGCCGTTGTCACGGAGGTTAAGACCCTGGCCGTGACCCTGAGAGCCGTAACCAATGAGGGCCAGTGTGTCGTTCTTGAAGTACTCAAGGAGCTTCTCTTGGGGCCAGTCGGCACGCTCTGTGAGATACGAGTCAGTTATTTTTGTCCCAATTGATCCAGAAGCTGGGCCGAAGCTGAAGCTGAAGCTCAAGACGGGACAGTGACTTACCATAGACGTCCTCCTTGTGGCCAGCAAAGTCAATGGTCTTGACACCACGAACCTGCTGCTGGACGGGGCCAGCGGCAACAGGTCGGGCAACAGCACCAGCACGAACAGCAGAGCGAGCAGCAGCAACGAAAGTTCGCTGCTGCTCGCTCTGCTGTT
>ONZP01000858.1:0-17136 GCA_900312805.1 Fusarium torulosum
CCTCTAAAAAAAATACCTAAGCCCACCATATTATACCAGCTAGTAGACCAATATATAGATATGATTTGATATAGCCTATTGGGCATAACTTAATACTAAGCGCTATATAGAAATATAATAGCGAATTTATATATATATTTCCGCCGATATAAGTTTTAATCGAAGCTATAATAAACCGGAATATAACTCGATTAAGTATATCTTACCGTGGGCTAGTTATCTCTTTACCGCCTTACTCCCCTTTATTATTACTATTATTATTATCTTAATATTTATTTCTATCTCTATCTCTATTTTTATTTTTATCCTAATCCTTTTTCTTACCTTTTATCTCTCTACCGCTATAGAATCCACTATTATAACTATTAAGAATCTAATCTACCTTAAGCTCTTCTATAAGATTATCTAGTAAGCTCTATTACTTATTAGTAAAGTAAATAGCCTAGTATTTAAATACTTCCTTCCGCCTAATATAATATACCTTCTAGTAGAAGCTTAAATAATAATAACTAATAGACCTATACTAGCTTATTAATTCTTCCTTATTCTTATAGCTAAATAGTATATTACTTAGGGTTACTAATAAGATACTATTAAGCTATTATAATATCTTAGTTAGTATGCCATAAAGCCGCTAATAATAATACTCTACCTTGCGATTAAAGCTCTATTTAAGCCGGCTAAGTAATAATTACTTATAGGCTACTTTATTATTTTCTTACCTCCCAGCTAATTTACCTATTACTACCCTTACCTATAGCCACTAGGCTATATTATAAATACTAATTAAGTCCTAGGAGCTAAAATATTATACCCAGCCTAGCCTCTTAACCTATAATAAGTTATAATTAATCTCTTCTTTTAAGTTACCCTTCCATAGTTATATAGCATCCTCCTCTTCTAATCGAGCCTAGCTTATAATAATAACCTTATCTATAGCGCTCCGACTTATAATATTAGCTATATTAGCCGGGCTATTACTTTCGCTATTATCTCGAACGATCTAATAGCATATATAATATCCTCCTATCTATATCTATAGCTACACCTAGGTCTATTACTCCTCTACTTCTCTATACCCTACCTCTCTCTAATAGCAAATAGTATTATCTTATATAATAATAAGATATCAGTATATATTATAGCTATACCCCATTAAGATAGCAAGATATTTAATTACCTAACTATTATCTTTAGGTATTATAGCAAGCTTTGGGTCTACTAGTTTAAATATATTATAATAGTCTTTAATATCCTTAAGCACTTAGCCCTTAAGTTAATACTACCATCGGAAATATAACTTAATACTACTACCGGGTCGGATAGCTACTTAATAGAGCCGGCAGATTAATATCTAATAGTCCTAATTAAGCTATATAATATCCTCTATTACTATATAGTTTTGTTTCTATTATCTTAATAATAGAAAGTAAAGAGAAATATAGTTTTATTATTTTTCTCCGTTACTTAAAGTCCCCTTTTATCTGCATTATATTTACCCCAAGTCGGCGCTAACTAACCCCAAGTATAGGTCTAGGGTAATTTTTACCTAATTAGCTACTCATCTTAGTATATAACGATTAAGCAAGAAAATTTAAGCGAGATTATCCATTTTGGTAGCCGATTATTAATAAATCGCCTCTTAATAGTTCCTAGGATTCGGGTGATTGTTGGCTGAAAACAGGATAGAACTTCGTCGTTTGTGAAAATCATATCATTGCCTTTTATATTTCCTTCGGGGTAGTCTGTTTCAGTTCCGACGTCAACCAGCCATTCTCGGCCGTCATTGCGGAATTGAAGTTTGATTTGATGCTTAAACTCCCTGGTGGCTTTGAGATATATGCGATCGGCGGTCTTGTGGCCATCAGATAATCCCATTCTCTGTATCCTTCGATGTAATATTTGGCTAAAATGTCGATCCAGAGCAAGTGATCTGAGCTTAGTTAGATGAACCCTGAAAGAAACCTGATAGATAACGTACCCACATTTGTCACGCAATCCAGCCGTGAGCTCCGTAATGGTGAAGGGGGTTTCTGCAACCATCTCATAGGCTGACAGGTCTACCCTTCCCCTGCCGCAGTCGGCGACAAGAAACACATGAGTTCGTTCAAGAGTGACAAGGTGTGTCCTCAGACAATAGAAAATCGAAGCCTCTGTCTGAGAAAATAATGACAAACGCTTGTCGTTCTCGTCTTGAAGGTAGCCGGCTCTTTCGATAGCTGTTCGAAGGGCGGCTTTCGGGCCCTGGCCCCAGGTACGGGGTATTGTGAAACACCAGTGAATAAGTCCTTCTTGCAGTAAAAAGGTGTTGCCAAGAGTCTCCAGTAACGCAGTTCGAATGGCTAGACGAAGTTCATGGAAATAGTCGGCTGACACATCGATTGCGTTTCTGTCTGGCGGGAGGGGAGGCAGTTTGCTCGAGCCAAGACGATTTCCAATTTTCCCCAGATACAACTTGATCCAGAATAACTTTTGTATGCCTAACTTAGGGTGCCCTTTTGGGTCGAGTGCTTCTACACCATTATACCCCCAGCCAACCACTTTCTGGTACTGGTCATAGTAGAGGACAGCAGGGACCTGGACAAGTTAAATTATGCTCTTGATTGCAGCGGGTGAAGCATACCGTGAGCCTGATGCTGCCAGATGAACCGGGCCATTCGGTGATAATGCCCACATCCGCTGGCATGGATGTGTTGAAAGAGTACGAGACAGCGCAGTGTTCAGTTCCAAAATAAATGCCGACAAACAAGCGGGAACTGGTTGGATTGAGAACGTCAGTGGCCTGTACTGTTTTTCTTGACGTAGAGGAATATTGACGTGTCGAAGTGGTAGTAGTAGCACCGATTCCGCGTATCATCTGGGGATGGTTGATGTCATAGGACACATGATGAGGATTTCCAGATTCGAAAACGTTCTGCGGCGGAGTCAGAGGCTGAGGAGCAACCGAGCGCAATATGGGCATTCGCGGGATTCCGGAAATTTCTGAAGGCTGGATTGGTGTCAATCTAGCATCCTCCTGTTGGAAACCTGGTGAAGATTGGGAACTTGACATGCCAGTCTGGGCAATATGAACTAATGCCGAGGCAGTCTTTTCTCTCACCACTGTGCGATCAAGATAACCCAAAGCATCTGCATCAATTACGACGTGAGAAGTAGCCGGTATGAAGCTTCGATGGGCTTCAGCTTCAGCAACGTCATTCTTCGCGTCACATATAGACGCAAGCAAGGCCACGGTGTCCCAGCACGAGGCGTCTTCCTTCCCTAGCATCTTTCTCTTGCCCCAGAGAGCACGCTTGCAACATCGATCGGCCGCGTCAAGGTTAGAATCTCCCAGGTGGACCATGGCGAGGGCATGCATTCCATGATATACCAAGACATCGTTTGCTCTTCTCTCGAATGCGATTGGATCCACAATTTCTTCGGCTTCTGTCCACTTTTCTTGTCGCATGCACGCGTATGCAAGCTGCACTCTCATGTTGACAACGTAACGAGATGGCCCATGGCTTGCTTCTGCACGACTAATAGCACTGCGGTAAAATTGCTCCGCCTTCGCATAATCTCCACTCCTCTGGTTCTGAATCGCTAGGTCTTCGAGCCTCTTGGTCAGATCCTTGTCTATATCAGAGCCGGAATCGGAGTGGAGCCCCTCGGCGTTGTCTGAGGTCATGTTGCCTCGTGAAAGGCCGTCCGCTATTGAACTCTGACTGGTGATATTCTCCTCGCTTAAGAATGGAGGTATCCATTCCTCAATCCTCGAGATCTGCGTTTGCGTCAAAGGCTCTCCTAGAATACTCCCTCCCCAAACAGTTGATCGAGTTCCGACGATAATGCTTGCACTGGAATGGAATTTGTTTGCGACTTGAACAAATTGCCGTAAGTTTCGCGAGATGCAATCATCCTCTACGCTTAATCCAGCAGGACTTGGCAGATTATTTGTGTGCAAGGCGAACTCGACCCGTTCCACTTGCGACTTCAGGCTTGAGAGAACTTTGAACATGGAATCCTGTGATGAATTGCTTTGGATAAGGAGGCAGCTGTGATCATATGGTCAATAACACATCAATGCTTTAACAACCTTAAACCTGACGTACACGTTAATCATCTGAAGAGCGCTAGTCATAGCAGTATTATATGACTTTATTCTGTCCTTGTAGGTGGTGATCTCCTTTGATCGCAGGCTAAATGTAATTTGCTTGTTGGGTCTCCTAAGAAACCCCCGGCTTAAAAAGCTGCTGCTCTTCTCGAGTTCCGCCAGTAGCTGATTGAGCTTTTTGAATGTTGCCTTGACGTCATCCAGAGTGGTACGGAGACTGCCCCAGAGGCCATTGTCAGGATCTATCTCTGCTATGACAGCCACTGGAACTTGGACCGATGTATTGCTGATAGAGTCGAGAACACGCGAGAGCGTCGTTATCTCATCGCAAAGACTGGAAACGTTATCATCGATATCCACAGTGTCATCTATCCAACAGTATATCGCCTTGACGATTGTTGCGCAGCTGACAGCGAGGCCTGCTGCACCCGCCGCAATAGATACCGGATCCATAGCATCTGAAGAAGACTTAAAATGGCTCGTCCCTAGATTTTAGATGAAAAGCTGTTGAAAGCATGACCGATAGCCGGTGGCATTTTAACAAACGCGAACGCCATTGAACATGCCTCAGGCCGCAAAACCTTCTACCTCCTTAAGTTTTGCGCCTAGGTCGTCGCTGAACCATGATTCGCTATGAGGGCGCACCAATAGCTGCACAGCCAATTGCCATGTACCCGTGGCTCTCATGGACGAGAGCACTAAGGCAGTCGCCGTATCCCGGTCTGGCCACTTAGGATGAGGTAAGTGAGGGATACATTCTTCACGCGCAAAATTAAATGCGCGCCCGGACGCCTCTGTATTGGGCGCCGCAATATCTAACTGGTGGCCAGTAACCTTAGTCAGCTCAGCATCAGATCATGGTGCAGCGTCCAAAGCGGGATAATAATCCAGCTAGGCCATAGCTGAGCGTGCTAGACGCGTTGGTAGTTGGTAGCTCTGACCAATAGAAAATACCATTATCCATGTGACCGACATCACATCACAGCGAACAGGCGCGGATTCTTGATCGGCTCTTGGAAGAAACAGACGTAGACGTCCGAAGTGGACAAGGGTAGGCGACAATTAGGGGTACACAACAATTAGGAATAGAAGAGTAGGGCTCAAGCTAGGCGTTTCACTATAAGTTTGCGTTTCGAGGAAATGCTGTTTATCAAGTGTGTGAGGCATGCTATGAGGAAATAGATTTGCAATCCTATTATGGTTAGACATTCCCTCAGCTTCTATATACACTACCAGAGATTCTTAATACTCCTAACCGCTATAATTATATACTTTAATAAGATATTACTAAATAAACTTCTATGTGGCGTGTTATAAATTATTATAAGTGTTAATATAAGGGCGACCTATATATATTCTAGCCAAGATATCTAGACTTTTAGAGTCTATCTGATCTTTGCGCTTATCGGTCCTATAAGCGTTGACTATCTCCTTGTTATAATAGTCTGGCCTAGTGTCGACTGTGCTTAGATTTTTATCTTCCTGACTAGAGGTAATAGGAAGTTCCCTAGAAGAGATTGTATTAGGTCTGGATTCCCCAGTGTCAGCTAATAAATTATTATTTAGTATTATCTGCAAGTTATCTACGGCTAGTATTACTAATAATATGGCAATAAAGTAGTATATTGCAATATAACCCATATGATATGGACTCTCTCATATTGTGACAATATAATATGAGGGTGTCCATGTTGTTAATATATTACTTTATTGGGTTGTTGGTTCTGGGGCGAAATTGCCTCTTGACAGTAGCCAGGCATGCCTTACCCTACACCAGCGACAAGGATGCTTGGCATGTTATTGGCGAGCGTTCGCCTCAAGACGCGTCTTTATTGACAATCAGACATAACATGCGACCACGCGTTTCCTTCACGCGTCAGGGGAGGTATGATCGGTACGGACCAAGTTGGGTTGGGCGTACCAGTGGTTGCCTGTCGACATTAGCCATCGTCACCTCTGCCCATTTTCTTCATCACTATCAAGCCTACTGACTAACCGTACCGCCATGCCTCAGCAACGCCTCCCTCTTGTAAAATGGTCACAACGAAGAGAGTCATCAATTTCAGTCGACTTGTCGGAGTTTTCCAGCCAGCAGTTACATAGCCTAGACGAAAGCCAAACATCCAAATCTCGACCTTACTTACACAGCCTCTACAACCTCCTCTACTAAGCCTAGAACATTATAGGTCTTCTCTTATATGCCAGACGAGGAGATAGAGACGAGATACTATAATCAGCAGACTAGAAAAAAAGAATAATACTACAAACATTATAATAGCGCATATAACTATTCCGGGGGTACTACGGCTCCCGCAAAACATCTTATAGACCCTCCTCCTGACAGTCACGGTCTGCCAAAAGGAGCCCCACACACAGCTAAAATAACAACAATACGAACAATTCTCAAACAAGCTCATACTACAGCAGAAAAGAATCCCCATAAATACCATCGGCTTAACAATCAATCCGGAGATTCAATCAACCCTAACCAGCTCGAAGTATTATATATAAGGTTTATTACGGCCTATTCTCTCCCCTTTCGGCTCATAAAATGCCCAGAGTTCCGAGCACTCTTAGCCTACATTAATAATAATATCAATACTTGGCTTCCAGATATACACAAGACCATCAGGAAATAGATCATACGGTAGTATAAAAACTAAAAGGAGAAGGTCAAGTAGCATATATAATCGGCGAAGTTAAGAATTCATATTAGCTACGATCTTTAGACTTCTCCTAACTCTTTGGCCATCCTAGGCATAATTAGTCACTATATCACGGAAGATAGTCAGCTGGAGCACCATATTTTAGCATTAAAAGATATCAACAGTGAGCACAACAATTCTCACCTCGCTATGGCAATTTTAGATATGATTAACAAATAGGGCTTTGCTTCCAAGTTTGGGTATTTCGTAATGGATAATACTAGCAATAACGATATAATAATAAGATCCCTTTCGCTTGGTCAGTACAACTCACTATTTCTAATGATTATCCCTCACATCCCATAGGCCTCCTACGTCGATATGATATCCAGTACGATCCCAAAGTTCACCGACTCCGCTGCCAAGGTCATATCATCAATCTCGCCGCCAAAGCTTTCCTCTTCGTCACCGACAATAAGAAGCTCGAACGCAATGATATTGGCCTGCATAATATAACACTAAAGCATATTAAAGCGTGGCGGAAGAAGGGTCCTCTTAGCAGGCTTCACAACTTCGTCATTTACATCCAACGGAGTATTCAGCGCAGCCAAAATTTCTTACTATCAGCCACAACCATAGGCTTACACGAGACAATAACACAAGATAGAGCTCATAATATACTATATTAAGGGCAGTATTAAATCTTAGAGATATAATTAACGGCTATTTTAATAAATAGATAGACACAGATTACACTAGAGACAAGCTCTCTCTAGAGGACTAGATTATCTTAGAGAAGATTAAGTCCTTCTTAGAGAAGCTAAAGATAACAACTAAGGCTCTCAAGTCATTATTTACAACACTCAATAATATCCTCTTAGCGATAAACTTTATATTAGTATAATTCAAAGCCAGCAAGGAGGCAGCTATTAACAATCCGGTAATAACACCGATATATAACTCGGGCTAGGCCAAGTAAGATAAGTATTATCGCCTTACTAAAGAATCGCCTACATATATTATAGCCATTATACTCCACCCTTCGCACAAATAGCACTATATCTAAGAGAACCAGAAAAAGGAGTAGGCTAAGTCATCGAAGATACTAATTAAGATACTATAAAATAAATATAAACCTATAGAATCACCACTTCCTCTCTGCGAGGTCCCATCAACAACCACAAACGAGTTCTTAAATTAGAGGAATAAACATCTACAGCCATTACTCGCCATAGGCAAATACGAGCAATATTACAATTCTAAACGGGTTTATAGCTTTACAAGCGCCCTTACATAGTGGCTAGAGGAGACACAGCAGAAAACCTACCCGAGCCTGAGCAAGATGGCCGTGGATATACTATCATTCCTGCAATATCTGCGGAGCCTGAAAGACTCTTCTCTAGTGCAAAGATAACCATTACAGACCGTCGAAATCGACTTAGGAGTAATATAATTAAAGCATTAGAGTGCCTAAAGTCATGGTTTGGGATACATGATTTTCAGGGTGACGAGATTTATGCAGAAGCGGTATAGTAATGGGGTCACGTGGAATATATTGGGTGTATTGTCACACTGCCAATATATTGGGTTCTTGGCAATAAATACAATATTAGTCATGTTCATATTGGGTAATACAATATACACCCCTTGACAATACAATAATATTACGAAGGGGTCCATATTGGCAATATCATATTGTTTATATTATTAGCAACACTGTCTGCAGCAGAGTCGATTATCTAAGACAATTCAGCCTGATAAATTGAGGGTTCAATACATTATTATTCTTGCCACTGCCGGCATCTCTGGGTTAGTGAATGAATCCATAGAGATGTAGAGTTTCGACTTGTACTGGCTAGTTATTAGGTAGGCGTGGCTTTTTCGAAGGTGTACTAGGGGATAGAGCATCTTGATTGGACTTGGCCGTTTTTTTCGTTATGGGAGTCGAGGTAGTACTCAGTGGCTCGGATAGGGGACGGCACGACCCTACCTGCAGCTGTGCTATGGACGCGTGACCCTCCCTCATAGCCGGGCTCAGAGCCGTCCGGCTATCCTTATCCCTTAACTCATCATCGACTCTATACTCAAGTAGCAGCTTGACGATAGCCTCATACCCTTGTCTGGTGGCCAAAGATAGCGGTGTCCAGCGATGGTGAGCCAGCTATGCCGCAGGGCTTTACGAGCCCGGAAGATGTATCTGCCGTTCTAGAACACCTGGCAAAATACGAACTCGTGAGGAAGCTCGAAAATCACTCGCTGGCGGTCCACGACTTTCTAACCTCCTTCGATATCAATATCAGCAATCATGATGGAAACCGTTTTAGCCCATCCTGCATCGTCGACATTGAAGAAGATAGCAGCAAGAAATTCTCACTCGAGATAAATCTAAAAAACAAAGGCACCAAGATTCTCTACGTATGTATATTGAATCTCGGTAACTTTTGGCAGATCGAGGATATGTACACTGGGAATTATGATGTGATTCCTCCTTTAGATACGAAGTCTGGATTTGCAGGCAACTTAAAGAAAAAAATAAGAACCATTGTGCCCGAGGAAATGAAGGAGAAGGGTTACTGCGAAGATATCCTAAAGGTTATGGTCACATCTCATCCAGCATCTTTCAATCTGCTCGAGCTTCCCAAGGCTGGGTGCCTCTCCCGGAAGCAGCATCCGAGACTATATCACCAGCAAGAAAAAGAGGGCCCGGAGCAGTGGGCGACGTTCAATTTCCCACTGAGAAACTCGGCAAAGGCCTTTTTAGAAGATGTGGCGAGCTCTCGTGTTGGCACAGATGTAGCGAGCATCTTCTCAGAAGGGTTGACTATCTCGTCGAAAACCGAGAGTTCCTTTGGTCAAGGTCAACGCGATGCAATTGGATTACTTGCGACATTGCTTTTCTACCACGGGGGTCTGAGCTCGCTCTATACGGCATCTAGCACCAAGGTTACACCCGAAAAGCTGCAAATGCATCTCCTCGGTCCTTTTCGTAAATACGGCGCTGATTTGATCGATGAGGCGCGGAGCGGGCCTGAGAGGCGTGCTGCTGCGTTCGTCCAAGCTCGTGCCCGGCATATCGTCCGAGAAATCAGGTTGCTACTGGTTCCTAACGACTGGGAAACGGCTGTGTTTCTATTACCGACTGAACCATCGGAAAGCTCTAGGGAAATAATCAACAAGTGGCTCATTTCGGCACCAGAAGAGAATAGAACTGAGGAGCAGTTGAGAGAACCCATTCCTCAACGACTTGACCAAGGAGAGCATGACGAGGCCTATAGCTCTTTTGAAGATGCAAGGGATGAATACGGGGAAGATACATCTAGAGAAACATACCAGGCGCTTGAAATGGCAAAAGAGTTTCTCCTGTTAGCGAATGCCTTCCGAATCCTCCAATAGAGTCTCCAAAGGCAGCTAAGACAAACTAAGGTCAAAGCAAACGACAAGGGCCCGGATACCACCACTATAAAAAATACCAACGAGGTAGAATAATCAAAAGGACTTAATCAGCCTCCGGATATCAAGAGTCCAGAGGGAAGTTAAATACCAGCCATGATATAACTGGATGTATGGGATATTAGTGACTCAATATAGGCCCGGTTTAGTATAGTATTATAATATGGGTTAATAAAGGTTTTTAATCCTCCTCCTAATAGCACACAGAGGGTGACCTATACTTATATAAGTTTAAGATTAATAGCTATTAAGATAGTTCCTTACCTTCGTCTTTAGGGATATGGCTATCTATAATACCTAGATATTAAAGAACTAATTCCTGGGGGAGCTATAGAGTTCTAGCAAGCACTAAGAGAAACCGCTAAAGCTATACGCCAGTATAGTTTAACCCCTATTAGTTCGAGCAGTATAACTACTATGCCTTAAGTATACTTAATATTATCCAAATCTAGCTATAGTAAGAACCAAGCATATTTATATTTACCATCCCTTAGGTCTGGCATATTAACTTCTCCCACGATTAACCCCTAAAATATAATTAGTAACTTCCCAGCCCTTATTACTAGAGAGCCTAAATACCTACTTATTTATATTAATATAAAGAAAGGTCTTACTAAGCTAGAATATATAGATATTATATCGATAATAAACAATTAGTTTCTTTTCGAAGATATTATAAGAGCATATTCGAATATTCGGAAAGAGTATAAATAGGAGATTTCCCATTTTTTACCGAAGCTTATTTTACTTTACTAGCTATTAAGATCACTTTATAGTAATAAATTATTTATTCCGAAGCGGATGGAGTTCGTGTAGGTAAATGTCCTAAGCAGTATGACCTATATATAATTAGAAACTAATATAATAAATAGTTTTAATTGATGCCGGTGCGCACTAAGATCTATATTAGAATCATAGTCAAGTTAGATATTCCCGGCGAGGAGGAAATACTCTATAAAAGAATATATAAGTACCGGCCGGTCTCGCTAAATATTAGGGTTCTATAGATTCCTACTTATGAATTACTTATACCAGGCCCGCATCTTAATTATTTCTGGCGTAATAGGTTCCCTAAAAAGCTAAAGACCATGCTATTATAGGATGAGCAAGCGGATTATCTCGGCTGGGGTATCTATATTACCGAGGGCTGGAATAAGCCTTTACCTAACCTACTAGCTTTACTAATTATATTATTATTCGGCGCTTTTGTTACCCTTTATGGTATTTTAGCTAAGGACTAGGGAATAGGTACTACTACTGGATTATTTCTTATAGCGCTTTTCGTCTTATATTGTACATTATAATATCAATGGTGGATTGAAGTGTGAGGCTTACTGGGGTATATAAACTAACTTATATCCTTAGATCGTACACACACACACACACACACACAAGTCTATTACGCCCGGTAGGCCTACGCCAAAAGGGCTCTGAAGCTAAGATTACATACGTCTCTCTAATTATTGCCTTACTCTCGCCGAGCCCATGGCAATCTCGCCTTGTTCTTTCCAGTCTAGTCATCGCTCTTCTACTCAAGGATTCTAGTTAGGAACGGGGCCCGTTCCTGGATCGGTCATGTTTACAAAAACGCGTAACGGGGCCCGTTCCCAGCGCGGTGGTCCGTGCCATCCCAGTAGAGTTCAATGGGCATTCGGAATCGTAAGTTACCGATAACATCTTGTCAAAGCTCTCTCTCAAACAACATTCCAGAATCATGTCCTCACAAACCCCCAGAGTCCCTCTGGTGACCCAAAGAATCACTGCCAGGCAACTTCAGAGACTAGAAACACTGAAGTTACATTACGACATTTCTCAATCGGCTATTATCAGGGCTGCCGTCAGATCAATCAAATCAGATTGGGACCCAAATCTGATCTGAACTGATAGTTCACCATTCGAATCTGATCTGATCTGATTGATTGATTGATATCTGATATATCGTAGCTCACGTGAAGCCTCCCTCGGCCTCATAACCCTACTATCGGATTCTAATTGGCCCGGTTACTCGAGTACAGGCCTCCGAGAGTAACACTTCCTCCCCTAACCTAGTTCTTCAGTAGCTAGATCGACTTAATACTCGATCCAAGTAGAGAATATCGCTGTGAGCTGACAGTGAGCTTCGTAAGACTGAATGCCCTCTCGTAGTCGGTTAACATAGCCGGAATAGTAAGAACATCCAGTATAAACCTACTCAAATGTGGGAAAGCATTACTATGGTTAATCCACCAACGAATAGGGTTATCTATCTATTCTGGTTCGAGCGTGTAATACCGTTCAAGTTCACTGCCTGTTGCTGAGAGCTTAAGTTGTCGGCTTTTTATCCACTGCTCAAACCTACTTTGCTCAGGTCGGGGCGTTAACGAGGGCGTGATGAGGCACTCTCAGAGACATCATCGTCGTTTTTCGAGTACCAACGCTCGAAGTAGACTTTGATGCCATCCTTTGCATCCATAAGCCATTGTAGCTGCTCTGGGGAAGTCCAATTAGTCTCCAACCACCGGAGGCCAAGGTCCTAGGAAACAGCTACCAGATAACATCGGGAGGTTTTTAAAGAAGGTCGATGCTACACTCCCAGGCAAGCACGCCCGACTGCTCTATAATGGCTTATCAAGGAGAGAGGCCAGCGTGCTGTCACAGCTTAGGACAGGCATGGCCAGACTAAACGGGTACCTCTTCCGGATCAGAGTAGCAGCATCACAGCAATGCGTATGCGGGTAAGCGATAGAGATAGTAGAGTACTTTCTTTTTCGATACACGAAATGGATAGCATATAGGACTAAAATATTATAGTGCACGGAGATATTAAGAGGAAATATCTTATTCTACCTAGGAGGAAAATCACCATTAGATAATATAAAATAAATACCAAATATATAGGCAGTCTATATAACTATATAATTTATAATAGCCACAGGCCGACTTAATATATAAAACTAAAACCAAATTATAAGAATCATACCTACTTACTCTTACTAACCTACTTATATTAAATATTAAATACCCTATCTTATAAAAAGTAGATATTATTTTAGCCGCCATAGATAGGATATTAAATACTTAAAGAATAGCCTTTATGCTAATTCGCCGGCTATACTAGTAAATCACGGGAAAACACAGAGAGTAATAGGGTAGAAGGAAGAGCATAATCGAGGAATATAGGAAGTATAGGCTTAAGAAGACCTATTTTAATTCATATGGTAAAAAGCAAGGTATAGTCTAGGCTTTAGGAAATACGGACACAGATTGAGCAACGTGTAGCACAGTATGGGCTTGAGGAAACGAGGACGAAAAGCAGGCGTTGTATATAAGTATTAGTGACTAGTGCCCTTTCGGTCAGAACAGGCTGCCGGGCGTAATAAATTGTATTGTATTGTATTATACAGGAAAGTGATGGACGATTGGGTCAAAGGCGGGACATGCCCCAACCCCGACAAAGTCTTGGGCAAGCGATCTACAACCGACTTGGTGGTCCGAGAGCACTCGATCGAAGATATTACAATTTTCTTGATGCTTCGGAATCTTATAACGCGCACACGCAGCCCTGTCATGTTAGCCCAGGAAGCCAACATTTGGAACGACGGCGTCGATTCTATGGATGAAGAGTACCTACAGATCACCTACATCAGCACCTATATCCGACAGAACTGGATATTAGATTGGCAAGGACCTTCAGAAATAGCTCTTGATATCCTTTGCCATCCCCACTATTGGGCAAAAAGGATCAGAGCCTACCTGACGGGTGACAGCGAGGTCAAGGCTGGTATCATGAACTGCAAGACTAGCTTTTGTGAAAAGGATGAAGATTGTCCAATCTTGAGCGATGACGATGGCGACCAAAACGGCGACAACAGCCGTCGCCATGTTACATTGTTTGGCTGTCATTCTCATCAGCTTTCCCACTCACACCATCACCAGATCAAACGCCACTCGTTGGAGCCTCGTGGAGAAAGTACTCTTAAGTTTAAGGTCCCAGGTGCACCTGCGGGTGAGAACACGTTCAAGGTCGAGATTCCTTACGTAAGTCTCCCACACAGCCTGAAGGCACCATCGAAAGCTGACGGAAATAGAATCCTACGTTAGAGGACATAAAAGATACGGATAACGAGCTACTCGAAAAGGTGGTGTTGATTAGATTGCGAGATGATTGCTGGGTCCCTGTCGTTACTGTGAGGAAGTTCTTCAAAAGGATGCTTGATCTTTATAAGTTACAAATTGCGCTCTCCCCTCAGTTGTCAGTCCTTCCTTCAAGCAAACTCTAACATCGGTGGCTAGTTGAGCATCTCGTTGATAAAAGCATTCTTCGAGCTTGGTATGAAGGATCAGTTATCGGAAAGTAAGGAACTCCCCATGTCCTGAATTGTCAGCAAAGAAAGTGGCTAATTGAGGTTGTTAGACTCCCTTCGGGCGCTGCATCAAAATATGGTCCCATTCCCATTGTATTTTGGGAAAGGATATACGACATAAACTTGGTAGTAGAGCCCGGCGTGCCCAATCTTCCTGGCAGCGAAGACGGCTTGTTCCAGTTCGAGCGACTCTTTGATCGCACATTTGAGTGTTTAGGAAGCGAAAGAAATTACAAAGCCTTTATGATCGTTGACGCGGAAATCAATCAAGCCAAGAATTATGTAAGTTCGTTTATCTAATTTTTGCTTCTTTCCAGACCTTTTGGATATGCTCTTTCTATTAGTTCATCAGCTAATAACTCAGCTCATGCGCTTTCAACGATTTCCTGCTGAGAAGAGCTTGGTAACTTACTTGGAAAGGGACGGGGAGAAATCCAAGGAAACGATCAAAGAGTACCAAGAGACAGTGACCAAACGTATCCGGGCGACTATCAGCGTGTTCTGGTATATGGCTACGCCCCCAGCCAAGGAGAAACTCAACAAAGATGTCAAGGACATCTATACGCAATTAAAATTTGCCGAAAGGGTCCACAACAAGAAGTTCCCCAACGAGAAGGTACAGGTTGCTGATTACTTCGTTGAGTGGCTGAAGGATCACTACGAAAAGGTTGTGGCCATGTTCAGGACGAATGTGGAGGCCCAAATCGCACAGGTCCGGAGGCTGCTAAAGGGTTTTGACGATGAGCTGGCCAAGGATATGCGAGTTAACATGGACAACTTTGAGAAGAACTTGAATGCTGGCAGGAATATCAGGATTGATACCAGCGGCTTCCCTAAAACTGGAGATGGGGACACGGAGATGGGAGGGTCCACTTAATTAGAGATATGGTTTTAGTTGTGTATTATAACCTAGGTAGATAGATACTTTCGAATACAACCGTAGCCTTTGAGCTTTCTTGTCGGATTAATATGAACGATTTGGATATTGGCCACTGTAGTGCTTCCTGAATCGGCGAATCTCAGAAGACGACCCTGTATTGTTGAGAGCCATATCCCCAGGTCAGACATAATCATCAAGATCCTCTTCAGGTCCATCGAAGTCAATCGCAAACTCGGTTCGCATCGAGTTGAGCATCAGCAGTTGCCATAGATCCAATAAATAGCCTGTTGGGATCCTCATCCATCCCCAGCTCGGATGCCCTCGTACCCAGTTCAGGGACACCGCTTTCACAACAAACTCGCGCTCAGAAACATCCTTCAACACTGATTCGTCGGCAAGTAATACATAGTCATGGAGGCTATCTGACATGACTCGATTATCATCGGCGTTCTCGTGCTGGCAGAATTTCCGAATGCCTTGGACATCAAGCCCATCTAGTAGCAATGGATCGGCACGAGCATTAAGATTGAACAAGTTCTTGAGTATATCCACGTCGCGTTGATCTGCGTCCTCTCGACCATCATAATATCCGAATGCCAGTCTGGTCTGGTGTCTCAAAGCATATAGAAGCATGCCCCAAGCCTCGTCGGAGCCTGGGCCGTAGTACGTGCGATAGATGGTGAATCCCCATTGGCGGTAGTATTGAAGAATGTCGGGATCTTTACTCTCTATCTGCTGCATCGCAGGCGGTCCGGGCGAACAATATTTAGAAATCAGTTCGACCATCTCTTCAATCATGCCAGTCATCTTTGCGGCGGTTGTATTGATCAAGATTAAGTAGTTTTAGGTGTACCAGCAAAGAAAAGGAGAGATCATTCCGAGTTTAGCCGTTAATGTCGCAGTGTTAAAAGAGGGTAAGTTGGCCTTTCCCGAGAACCAACAAGTTATAATGTCGCAGGGTAGGCATTAGTAATCTAGCTATATGCTTTAAGTAACTTTGCGGGATGGAATACCTCGCACAAGAGATAACTTAAGACATCAATCAGCACATTTGCTGCTGCTCATGATATTCACTATAACCCTTTAAGCACGCTCAGTGCGACACTATGTTATGTGAAATAACTAATATAGACGACCCAGCAACGTGCACGGGCCTGTTGCGTTGTATCCTGTCATGTTACCGCCACGACTGCGTACAGTAGGGGGGTACTGTCACAGCTTGAAGTCGGACCAGCTTACACTAGACCCAGATGCGGGTCTAGCTCACGTGGCGATACGTTATCGCAGAAGATCTTGACCGACCGCCAGATAGTTCCTGAACGTAGCTCCTTGAGCTACGTCTTGTCAATAGAGCCTGACCTGCCTCCAGTGCCTATCCGTAGCTAATAGACCCCGTTCCGCCAGAAGCGTCCCCGTCTACCTGTATACCGAACTAAGCCCGTGACACAACGGGGCCTGTGTTACTGCCATTGCTTAGTCTGCTGGCAAATATGCTGTTGCTAGTGGCAGAGGAGAAATCTGAATATAATATGCCAGAGCTTGCTACTCTTGGCGGCATTCTTCTTTTGGATGCTACAGGTAAATGCAAACTTAACTATAGGTATCATAGGATAGTATCCTAAGGTCGGATTATATAGATACCGGATATAAATAAGCAGGAGGAAGAAATACCCCTTCCCTTATAATCCTTAGGCTTAAACTATATTCTTAATATACCTTTGGCTT
>ONZP01000869.1:0-19721 GCA_900312805.1 Fusarium torulosum
ATATATATATATATAAAATTGATATAATGTAGTAAGATATTCGCTATGATCACCACCTAATTAAATAGAAAATGTGCTCTCATACGGTCACCATCGTAAGCGGAAAAGGTTGCTAAGTTAGTTGATATGTGCAATGCTGCACACATAATCGCAGAAAATTTGCGTAAGGATTGGCCTGTCTCACATCCAACTCTTCATCTATCCTCCGTTCTTCCGGCTTGACAAACACTATCGATTTGTTGCATGTAACAACTTGCAAAATAACCGAATCTATGAGGGGACCTAGCAACATACCTTAGTTTAACGAACTTCGTACAGAAGTCTATGAATACCTAGCTCTACTACCATTGGTTCGATAAGATTTCGATAGACCAGCCAGAACAAAGTTCCTGAAAGAAGCATGGAGACCTCTTTCTATGTAGGTACGTAATAGTTGTTTTGTTCGGATAGTAAGAGAAGCTTTAAACCTCTCGTTATTGCATTGGTAGCGTGCACCCAGTCAAACAAGTAATGACTACATCTATGTTCATAATTCATTCAAGCAAGTGACTACTTCCCCCTCCTCGAACTCGATGGTGATGCTGGTGGATGACCAGAATAGGGCTATTGGAAGAAATAACGGGTCGACGAAACGTTTGATGATGGGCTGTAAGAGAAGAAGGAAATATGAGAAGACAAATACGAAGGGGCAAACTTTATGCACACTCTCTAACGACGTACAGATATTTGCAGTGCAGAAGCACGATTGGATGGGATGGTCTTGATTTGTTTTGGTAGGGGCTATCCTGACTTTGCAGGCAAGGGCAGAACAAATATAATCCACACTAAACATAGGTACAACTGCCTTCCACTTTATCTAAGTACTTAATACCTGCCTCTTAATTAGCAACTGCCTGAGACCACGAGGCAGCACCGGCGTCGCCTCCCATGCTGATGTTTTCTTCACATCATCTCCATCTGAAGCAAAGGCCCAAATTCGACACATACGATGTCGTTGACCGGCCCGAATCGCGTACGGTCGGTAGAGGCATTGACTTCACCGCTGAGTAATAAAGCAGCTTGTGCGGCTTTGATAATATGTTCACTAAGCACTTCCGAAGGAGGTTACATCTGACAAAGGGTTGAAGCTCTAGGCTGTGGCATGACGTCCGGAACAAGTCACTGAATGGATCGCCAAGACCGATACATGCAAGTCACTGCACCTAGTGCTGATCCCTGTGTGTTGCTCCCAATTCGAGATATCCTAGTGGACGACACAGGTACTAAGAGGGGCTTGCAGGTGGCTACCACGGAGGCTTCGCGGGGTTCACTCAAGACCCAGCTTCAATAAGTCCCATCTTATCCCGACATGGACGAATCCTGTCTCCCCTGGAATTGACAGCAGAGTGTAAAAAAAGTCCATGACCCGTACAAACAGGTTTTCCTGAGACGGGGCTTACTGCTCATGTACAGTGCACTTCTGGCTCGAAGCAATACCGAGGTTTCCACCAGGAATCAGCTCCAGACCAGAGACTGACTTACAGACGATCTAGTGTACGGGTCCCTTGACTTCAGATAACTGGGGCAAGCTTTATGGTCACGCAAGATAAGGCTGAAATTCCGAAGCTCCATGCACAACGAGAGACACCATTGATAGATATTTAAGTCCCCAATATCAATCAACAAGACGATTTGGCACTATCGCCTTCAGACCATCCCATCAAAGCTCAGCCAGCCTGGCCTTGTGAGCTCTCCCACTCTCACTCCCACCCGCGTGGGGCGTGGGGCTTTGTTCTGGTGATTGATTTGCCAATGTTTTACAGTTCTCCCACTCGCTCCACAAGTGCTGATGATGCAAATACAGCATGAGAGTTGCAGGTCATGACAAACTCATTTCCAAATGGTTCACATGGAGGATGTAAGCCGGGGTTGAATAAACCTGCACTGCGACGGAGCCTGGAACGGAAGGCCATTGCTTTCTCCTAAAGGCACAGCCGGCTTTCCCCTTGAGATTTGATGATACGCATCCACGTGGATGGAGTCTCATCGTTTGACCACTCCGTATTATGACGATTCGCTGAACTAAGAATAGTGTACGGTAGTAACGGTACCTTTTCTGCTCTTGCACCCCCCTCGTTGCTTGGTTGCCCAAGCCCCGAGCTTGATCGGTTCAACCAAGACATGAGGAGTCGTCCGAGCTATTCTCCACTGAGGAGGTAGAAATGCTCAGGTACCTCGGAGCTATTGGGGTGGTGGGAGGACTATTAACAAGAGCCACGCCCTTTGAGCCAACTATTGTCGTTGATTATATATCGTCGTGTCCCCCGTCAATTCTCCTTAGTTGAGAATTATATTCTGTCAAGTCTTGTTCTGTTTTGTTTCAATCTGCATTCGCTCTGCAATGCCTTCAATCACATCTTCTCCAGCTGCTTCGCAAAAGGTAGAGCCAACAGCCAACAAGTCGTCGTCAGCTCTGCCTAGTATTATTGACATCCGTGGTGAACATGTCGAAATTAACTTGAAAGAACAAATTGCTTCCATGTTTAACCCTGAAGATGGACCGAGAAAGCTCCCAACGCTTCTGTTGTATAACGAGCGTGGATTACAGATATTTGAAGACGTATGTTGAATCTATTAAGGCTACCCCCTTCACTGTTACTCATACCACTCCAGATTACATATCTGGATGAGTATTACTTGACAAACTATGAGATTGAGCTCTTGAGAAAATCTTCTGCAGAAATTGCTAGTCAGATTCCAGAGGGATCGATGATTATTGAGTTGGGAAGCGGGTTAGTCAAATTCCCCTATGATACAAGATACCTGTCACTAACGATGAGAAAGAAACCTCCGGAAAGTCTGTTTACTTCTACAGGCCTTTGAAGAGCTTCAAAAGCCTATCCAATACTTCGCTTTAGATCTATCTCTCAAGGAACTCGAGCGTACGCTGGCCCAGGTCCCTGAATTCAAATACGTCTCGTGCCATGGCCTTCTGGGCACGTACGACGATGGGAAAGAGTGGCTCAAGCATCCCTCTCTCACAAGCCGCTCGAAGTGCGTCATTCACCTCGGTTCCAGTATTGGTGCGTTCAACCCCATAATGCGACTCCCGCAGTCCTAATAACAAGACTACAGGTAACTTCACTCGTGAAGAGGGAGCCGAATTTCTGGGAGGATTTGCAGAGGTCCTCAGGCCAACTGATTCCATGATGGTCGCTGTTGACTCTTGCAGCAACCCGGCCAAGGTCCAGTATGTAAAATATACGACTCATCATTGCCAATAGTGCTAACAATTCTACAGCCGTGCATATAACGGTACGTATTACTTGAAACCTTGAGCGCCAAGTAGATGTTAATGCCGCAGTTCTTTGATACAGACTCCAAGGGTATAACCCACCGGTAAGCTAGTCGGAGCTCTATGTCACGCCCATAAACTGACAATATACAGGTTTATTCTTAACGGTCTTGTAAACGCCAATGAGATCCTCGGCGAGAAAGTTTTCGACGCGGACGAATGGAGAGTCATCGGTGAGTACGTCTACGACGACCAAGGAGGGAGACATCAGGCGTTCCTTGCTCCCATTCGACCTACTGATGTCCTCGGATCGAGGGTCATGCCACACGAGCGCATCCAGATCGAGCAAAGTCTTAAGTATGATGAGGAGGAAAAGACAAAGCTCTGGAAGCTTGCAGGTCTGACCGAGATGGGTCGCTGGAGTCGGGGAGACGAGTATGGTAGGTCACATTTTCCTTGAGAAATATCTCACCCCATAGCTTGCGATTTGAGGTCATGCACATGCATCCCAAGGCTACCCCGCGAATCATGGCAAAGGGGGGTTTCCATTTCCAGCTCAACCGGCAGCATATGGCTAGAATTGGAAGTTATTCAAGATGACGTGGGGGTGCACCCTCTTAGCTGAATATGTATCCAGAAGCCCATAATTACAAATGAGACTAACAACTGTATAGGACTTCACTTCTTGCAGAAATCGAGTATGCCATTCAGCCTCATCCCCTCTCTCTACGCCGCAGAGCCACTTCCCACTGTTCAAGACTGGAAGGCTCTGTGGGAAGCATGGGACGTTGTGACCAAGGGTATGATTGCCGATGAAGAACTCCAGGAGAAGCCCATCAAGCTGCGCAATGCGTGTATCTTCTATCTCGGCCATATTCCAACATTCCTCGACATTCAGTTGACGAAAACCACCGGCCAAGCTCCAACTGATCCCGCAACCTTTTATTCCATCTTTGAGCGAGGCATCGACCCTGACGTGGATAACCCTGAGCATTGCCATACTCATTCTGAGATTCCTGATGAGTGGCCACCGGTCCACGAGATCACAGCGTATCAAGACAGAGTTCGATCTCGCTTGCAAAGCTTGTACAAGAATGGCCAAGACAAGATCCCACGGAAGATTGGTCGAGCTATCTGGGTCGGCTTTGAGCATGAGTTGATGCATATTGAGACTTTGCTCTATATGATGCTTCAGAGCGACAAGACGCTCCCACCACCGCATACGGTGCAACCTGATTTTGCAAAGATGGCCCAACAAGCCTATGAGGCTAGGGTCCCCAATCAGTGGTTTGATGTTCCCGAGCAGACGATCACCTTGGGAATGAATGATCCTGAGGATGGTACTGATTCCTCACGCCACTATGGCTGGTAAGTTCGAGTCAATACCACGATCTTTTGAAGCAACACAACTAATGTTTCTTGACAGGGACAATGAGAAACCTGCACGAGAAGCTAAGGTCCATGCCTTCCAAGCTCAGGGCCGGGCTATCACCAACGAAGAGGTATGTCAACTCGATTACTGAAGCGATACCAAAGGCTCACCCAATCTTCAGTATGCTCAATATCTGTACAACTCCAAGATCGACCAGCTGCCTGCCTCTTGGTCATCGGCCAAAGCCAAGAAGGAAAGTGAAGATACCAATGGTGGCCACGCCAATGGTCACTCAAACGGCCACTCAAATGGAAATGGCCACAACACTAATCAAGTTCCCGAGTCGTTCATCCAAGATAAGTTCGTCCGAACCATGTACGGTCTGGTTCCTCTGAAGTTCGCTCTCGACTGGCCCGTGTTCGCTTCGTATGACGAGCTTGCTGGTTGCGCAGCATGGATGGGTGGCCGAATCCCCACCTTCGAAGAGGCCAAGAGCATATATGCGCACGTTAACAAGCAGAAGAGGGCCGAGGCCGGGCGTATCCTGTCAAAGACGGTTCCAGCAGTTAACGGGTAGGTTCCCTCGCTAGTAGGTAATACCGTTCATGGTTAACATGCATATAGACACCTCGTCAACAATGGTGTCGAAGAGACACCCCCATCAAACTCCTCCGCTTTGGTCAAGGATGGCTCTTCTGAGCTATTCCTTGACCTGACCGACGCCAACGTCGGTTTCCGCCACTGGCACCCGATGCCAGTCACCTCCCGGGGCAACAAGCTCGCGGGTCAGTCCGAGATGGGTGGTGTCTGGGAATGGACCAGCTCGCCCCTCGAGCGACATGAAGGCTTTGAGCCTATGCCTTTGTATCCCCTGTACACGACTGACTTCTTCGATGGCAAGCACAATGTCGTCCTCGGTGGTTCGTGGGCCACGCACCCTCGCATCGCGGGACGAGTGAGCTTTGTGAACTGGTACCAGAGGAACTATCCCTACGCGTGGGTAGGAGCCAGACTTGTACGGGATGTCTAAATCCTCAAAGGGTTGTTTTCATATACATCAATGGTTTCTTATTGTAAACGAGATGTTTGGTAGGATTTCAAGTATGTACAGTTGGAGTTTTTTATATTTATATGGGCCCAAATTGTCACAAGAGGGATGAAGCGAAGGATCGTCACTCCCTGAGAAAGAAATGTATTGTTTGATATTCGTCTCTATGTACCCTTGTATTTTGAACTCCTTTACCAAAGACAAAGACTAGTGCGATGATAGCAAATGCTCTTCCAACATCGTGATCTCTTGGATAAGTGGTCATAGGATCTCCGTCCAAATATTGAGGGTGACGTTGCGCTCTTTCGAAATCATGAATATGAGCATCCAGCCCCAAAAACGCCATAAGCTAATGTATCATTGAGCCCCTTTATGGATAGCAACGGCCTGCCAATTAAGGAGGCTTCGGCGAGTTACGATATGCCATGCAGTTAAAATGTTGCTGAGTAAGTTCGTTGAATACATCTCTCAACCGTTGAGACTACCATAGATATCGAGAAGCTGCTCAAACACGTAACCAGGAAGCTTAATCCCGTTTTCTGTGATGAGCTTGGAGATAAGGTCAGGAGGCTATATCAAACTTGTTAGTAATTCAACCTGGACCTATGCATTTGGGGCAGCACGTACAGTAAAGTCAACAGCATCAACAGTATCCTTGCTCTTGGTATCGACACTGAAGTCGAGGATATCTTGTTTGAATCCAATATCCCGCTGGTCCATGACAAACTTGCGCGCGAACTTGTGTGTCTCGGCAGCGACGAAGAAGGGGAGGTTGGCCTGGGCCGCTAGCTTAGAGAGCTGCAGCGTTCCCATACGAGAGATGATGCCGCCGTTGGATGTGACGGCCTCAGCACCCACGAGCACCATGTTGACCTGGCGCAGCAGACCCATCACATATGCCACTGAAGCCTCTGCGATTTCGGCGACCGGAATTCCCTTTGAGCGGAGTTCGCGAACTATGCGATCGCTCTCCTCCACGCGGGTCTCCTCACGCACATATATGACCTTGAACTTTCCAGCGCCGAGGTTCTGTGCCGCACGCTCTAGAATTCCAACAACTGATCGCGAAGCACCGTGTGTAAGGATACATTGACCCTCGTGAATCAGCCTCCATCCTGCGTCCGCAATGCCCTCACGCGCGGCATTAGCTCGCTGGGCAAAGAGTCGTCCGTTGCGAAGAAGATGCTGCCTTACGGCGTCGAAACTTCCATCTTGCTGGCGCAGCGAAGAAACGAGGTACTGAAGAAAGAGATCGGTTCCGGCGGAGAGGGGCACGGGGTTGGCAACGGAGGCTTTGAGACGGTCGGAATGGACTTTTACGGTGTCGAGAATCTCGAAAACGGTGGTAGAAGGGTGGGCGTTAAGAAGGGCGATGAGAGATTCGATCGCGGCGACAGGTTTGGTAAGATTGGGGTCTGTCAACAGAAGGCCGCGGTATGTTTCGACAATGCTACGAGGGTGTCAGAGAAGCAGAGACGGTAGATTTGAGGAAACGGACTCGAATTCGGATGTTGAAGAAGGCTGCGGTTGCTCAACCTGAGCAGAGGCTGGGAAGAAAGTTAGCAGAGAAATTCACTTATATCCGAAAGACTCACTTGTTATGTTGAGAGTCGTCATGGCAAAGGGTGTGAGAGGTTTGGGAGAGTATGCGAGAGTTTAGGGGGATACTATTCCCAAGCCTAGAATCTGATGGAGGGGAATTTTCGACGCTGGTGAGTCAGGTCTCTCGTCTCGCGGAGCTGGTTTGGCGGGGTGAGTGGGGAGCGGGGCCGAGAGTGACGGCACTTGTTGCAGGGCGTTTAGTAGAGGGGGGTCCCTTGAAGCAGTGTTGTTGTTATGGATGGGAGAATAATCCGCCTGGCCTTCACAGCAGAGCGCAATGCATGGAAATTAGGCAATATGTGTATTGTTTATTCGGCAAACTGGCTCATACCGTACAATTTTGCTCATGGCGCTAATACAAGTCCCACCAGTTGCGTTGCGTAGCTTCATAACGTGCTATAACTTAATAACCCCAAAAGCTCATCACCCAAACGCAAGTTAATTACCCTGCACCGAGCCGAGATGCCCCACGCGTTTTACCCCTCTACCGTTCCCTCTCACGTTAGAGTACACCCCTCTCTCCGCCTTCGGCATCATCTTCACAGGTTCCCATCTTTGAATCTCCATTCATCTTGACCAAACAATTCAATCTGCATCTATCTCTTCCAAAAAATAACTCCAACGATCATAACCCTCAATCTCATCTACCAATGGAGCTCCTCGATCCCGCAACAGGCACCGCCCTCCCGAACGATGCCATCCAGCGCATCCTCTTCGTCGCCAACGCCGTCCACGTCTACAACATCCCTCCTCTGACCTCAACAAAAGGCTACAACGCCAGCACATGGACCGCCGAGCCCCAGCGTCACATCTTCACCGCACGGCTGCGCGTCGTCGAGACCGCGTACGAATCCGCCTCGGAAACCAACAAGCTCAAGGTCGACGCCGTGCTCGAGGACGCCTCGACAGGTCAGCTCTTTGCCGCAGCGCCATACACCGCTCCCGGAGTCGTAGAGCCGGTCCTTGACAGCAGCCGCTTCTTTGCTCTCACAGTGCGCGATCCGCAGGGTCGAAAGGCTATGCTAGGCATTGGCTTTGAGGAGAGGAGTGAGGCGTTTGATCTGAGTATTGCGCTGCAGGAAGCGAGGAAGGCGTTGGGCTGGGAGGGCGAGCAGAACAAACCATCCGCAGCGAAGGAGAAGGAGGAGCACAGAGATTACAGCCTCAAAGAGGGCGAGACTATCACGGTGAGCTTCGGCGGGTCAAAGTTTGGCAGGCGAAAACAACAGGATAGTTCGTCGGCTGGGGGATCTGGAGCTGGAGGTAATCTCCAGTCCTTTGCGCTACCGCCACCACCCGCTGGACCAAGTTCTTCAGGCGGCTTCTCATTACCACCCCCGCCGAGTGCGCAGGATGTGAGACAGCAGAAGAAGCAATCGGCCAAGGAGCTTGGGTTCGACGATGGACAATTTGGAGAGTTTGCGTAGGAATTGAGGGATCAATTGATGCATTAGCGATGTGATTTTGAGAAATATACAGTATATATACATACATACAAGACTTGCTAAAGACTAAACGCCAACCGATATGCTATTAATGATGAAAATGATGACACTAACAGTACCTACCAATTGAAACACACTGCTCCCTGAGTGATTGGATGTACTGTCTGGAAATCCAACAACAGGCTCTCCTGGCCTCACTCTGTCCTAGACCTCAAAGCCAAGCACTGTGAAGACAAGGAAGACTAAGTCGTCTCTCTCTGACTGCCATACATCGACCATCGCCCAGATCCTCTGCCATCTCCGGAACACACTCATTCTTCTCCTCAACAAAAGGAACCTCTGCAGTAACTGGCGTTGCTGGAGTAGTCTCAGACTCAACACTCTCGCCGCTCGACGCAGGATCATACAAGAGATCCTCACTAGCCTCATCAACAGTCTCCAAGCCGTACATTGTGGGCTCCTGGTGAAAGTATGCTGGTTCAGCAACTTGGTGAAAGTCGCTAAAGTAGCCCATGGGAGTAAAGTCTGCCGAATTACCGCCCAGGGGTGAAGTAGGAGTAGGAAAGCTGCATGCCACAGGACTGAAGTAGAGAGGTGTTGAAACGCTGGAGCTATCAACAGTCCATGCCTGCGCCCAGGTCTCGCGGCTCTGTATCTCGACATACAGCTCACCGAGACGAGAGAAGACGGCCTTTTCCTGCTCGGCTGCTTGGTATACTCTGGACTTGAGGAGACTGAGCTGCTTTCGCAATTTGCGTCGGCCATTATCGCCCACAAGGTTTTGAAGCTGTAGCTCAACTGCACAGTACTGCCTCATGAGCTCTGCAGCACGGCCAGCCTGTTGCTGGAGAGAAGTAGCAAGGTATGCCCGTTCTATGTATAGGCTCTCAAAGGGTCGAGGTGAGAAGAGAAGGCTGGAGTTGACCTGGGCCTGCTGCTTCGTATCTGCTTTTGAGGTACGGTTCCGTGAACCTGAAGAGCGTCGGCGGTGCTTTTTTCGTGGAGATGGGCTGGAAACTGAAGATGTGTCTGGATGTGGTGTATCTGGAAGAGATTTGGGTGAAAGGGGAAGAACGGGAAATGTCTGTAGCTTGGGGATGACAACGTTCAACTCCTCAGGAGGTGGAGTGATCCTTGCATCCATGGGAGGCAGTTGCATCATGCCATGAAGTGACGTGAAAGTTGAGTTCATCTTGTTAAGAATTTTACTTTTGATGATGATAATAGAAAAGAAGTAATGTAATCCTCGACACAACCAGCATTCGTCGCTGCTGAATATCCATTCTTCTTATCATCCTGTTCCTCTCTCCACCGCAGACAAAGACCACCACAGAAAAGGCTATATTGGGATGAGGGGTTTGGAGGCTTTGTCGCTGAATTTCCCCTTAACAAAGCGAAGCAGCGAGTTCCGAAGCTTGGCCTAACAATTCCCTTAGAAGGCAAATATCCTAGTGTCAAAAACCGTTAGTTGTTCTCTCGTGGGGATCCGTGCTTGGTTGCCACACGCTGTAAGCTATGAATGTAACCTGTCAATAAGGAACGACCAGCCGCTGTTGGCTTTGAGGTGTTGTTCAGGTTGGGCCAGCTAGGAACCTGAAAGAGATATCGCGGATCTAGAACAGCTGATCCACGCCCCGAGTTTGTACTCTCAATAAGACAAGCCAAAGCCTATTGCTCGCCCTGACCATGTGGTGGTGGCGTCGTTAGTACCCGTTGTTGGCTTGGAACAACAGTCCAGCCTCATGGCAAGGTTTGACAAGGAAGCAATCCCTTGTCAAATAAGAGGCAACTTTCCTCTCATTAGATAGCAAACCCATCATGTCTTGGTGGGTCGTTGAACCGCCAGAGCCCAGCCTCCTGCGCGGCTTTCCTAATTGAGGAAACCTCTTGGCTGTTAACAGGTCGATTGAGTTCCGCGTACCGGACTTCTTCTTTTTCTTGCTTGCCGTCGGACTTTGCTCGCTTTGGTTTGCCAACGTGGGCATCTGGATGGTACTGCTCCATGATATTGACAAAGCAATCTGAAGATACCTCTCTTGCTAAGAACTTCATGATCTCTGCCCCTTCGTCCTCTTTTCCAGGCATAACAAGATGGCGGATCAACAGACCTTTCTTGGCGATGCCATCTCCGGTGAAGCACAGGTCGCCGACTTGAGCGTGCATTACCTTGATGCTCTCCTTGGCCGTTGCGGCGTAATCCTCCGCCTTGAGTAGCCTTTTGGAAGTGCTCGGCTTCCACACCTTGAAGTCAGCCAGGTAGATATCAACCAATCCATCCATCAGCTCTAGGGATGCAAGAGAGTCAAAGCTTGAGGTGTTGTAAACGATGGGGACTGTCAGACCACGGTCCCTCGCGTGGAGGATACTCAATGCCACCTGCGGCACCACATGCTCTGGCGTCACAATGTTGATATTGTGAACATTTCCAACCTCCTCCAGCTTTACATACCAATCACCAAGCTCCTCGGGCGAAAGGTCCATGCCGTTGCGTTGATGTGAGATATCGTAGTTCTGGCAGAAGATGCATCGCAGGTTGCACCCGCTCATGAAGACGGAACCACTGCCATTGTGTCCCTGGATGCAAGGTTCTAGAGATGTGTTTAGTCAGAAGATGAATAGAGCAAGTTGGTGCATGACTAAACCTGAACTAATAAGCTGAACTGGAAGGGGGTATTGACATGCAATGCAACAAGTTGGGAGTGCAAAGGGCACCGACTTAGCTGAGTGAGAGAGTGAGAACTGACCTTCGCCAAAGTGGGGAGCAATTGTATTGACCTTTGCCTTCTCCCCAATAAGGCACATCCCCGTCTTTTCGAACCTGTTGACACCACATTCTCTCGGACACAAGTTACAGTTGCGCAGGTGAGCATATGCCAACGAGCGCTTCTTTGCGGCGTCACGGGAGCTGAGGGTCATGTATCGTGGGACATAGTCGTCAAGGAGGAACGGAGGAGCCAGATGAAGAGAACGAGTGAGTATCTTGGAAGCTATTAACGGAGTTTTATGGAAGATTGGGGCATATCGTCTTGAGAGTGCTGGCATCATGGTTGATATTGGGTGTTCGTGATGGTGACAATTGGCTTTCTCCTGATTGGTGTTGAGGAGATCTTGTATCAACAGTAGCTTAGTAATATAGCTGCAACTCTATACTCACTCAACCTATGAGCTGAGGTTCATCATGAAAAGGTATGCCTTGGTTAAGTTTACTGTAAAGACGAGATCTGGGTGCTATATCGATATTGCTGATTGTAAAGGCTCCGTTATCCTCTTCCCAGTTAAGAGCCTAGGATAGTCATTCACTTATACCGATATAGAAGCCGAGAAAAGTGTTAAGTAATAGGGTTGCAAGGAATTGAATGGATTAGGCATAGATATATACTTTGAACAGTGAATTCTATCAGAACCTCCATATACCTAGTAGTTAGTTATACTATCGAGTTGTAGGCAATATGAGAGAAAGATAACCTGGCAGCTGTCCGCCACTGGCATCACACCGAGTACCAGAAGTGCTTCATATCTACAAACAATGTTTGTTCACTTTCCAAATTATAACCAAAAAGGCGAGTGGGTTCCTTGCAAAGCACCTTTCAATCGCATCACGAATAACGAACTGAGTGGCCCAATACACTTTTCCAACCTCATCGGGCACGATGCTTTTTGGAAACCTCTTACTGGCCTTCTTGGCCCTACTCTTTCTGCCTTTCGTCGAGAGTCTTCATATCACTCCGGAAATCGCTGATGATCATTTGCGTAGCGTCTACGACTACATCATCGTCGGAGGAGGCACAGCTGGCTTGACCATCGCTAACCGTCTCTCTGAAAACCTAGCAGGTATTTTGATGCCAATGCTCATTTGACGAGCTTCGCTGATAACTCTGATAGTTTCGGTTCTTGTTCTCGAAGCCGGGCCTCTGTATGTTACCTTTGAATAACATCAAGTTCTCTACTGATCATGTGTGCAGGGACAATGCAAGAAACCTTTCGATTCCTGGTGGCCTACTCCCAGTTCCAGGAACAATCGGGTCAGGCGGTTGGCAGAAGTACCAATGGGGTTTCATCTCCGAGCCACAAGCCTACCTCAACGGCCAGAACGTTGGAATTCCCCAAGGAAGGGCTGTTGGTGGAAGCTCCATCCTCAATGGTCTTTGTTGGTCGAGAGGTTCCATGTCCGACTACGATGGCTGGGAAAAGCTGGGTAATGAGGGCTGGTCTTGGAATGACCTACTTCCTTATTTCAAAAGGGTATACCATGAAAGAACCGAGTTGCTAGAACGAAGCTGATGTGTGGCAGTCCGAGACATTCACTTCTAATGTTAAGCATCGTGACGCCGAACAGCTTCGCATTCATCCTGAATCAGCTGTGCATGGATACAATGGGTCGGTACACGTCTCATACCCTCGATACTTTTACGAACAATCTTGTAAGTTGTTGACACAGCTTCCAAGGTCGTTGAGATGTTAACAATATCACGGCCAACGTTCTAGAAGGCTTCGCAGAGCTTGGCTTACCCATTATTGGCGACGTAAACAATGGAACAGCCGCAGGGGCCATGATCCTCCCCTCAAGCATGGATCCTGATAACCAAACGAGGTTCGATGCTAGAGAAGCTCACTTCAATTATGCATCTCATAGATATAATCTACATATCGCGACAAACCAAACTGTCACACAGCTTGTTTTAGATAGTCACAGGCGTTATAACGCAAGTCGACGAGTAGTTGGAGTTGAGGTATGAACAATTTACGAAGGTCGAGCGAAGTGCTAGAGCTAATAAATGTCTGCAGTTCGCGCAAGACGAAAAGTCCAAGACATGGGTAATTTCCTGCAACCGAGAAGTCATCATCTCTGCTGGTGCTGTCTTCACCCCTACTTTGCTTCAGGTATCTGGCATTGGGCCATCAGATGTCCTCAAATCACTCGACATCCCGGTCAAGATTGATCTCCATGGCGTTGGATATAATCTGCAGGATCATCCTATGGTATATGCTAACTATTATTGTAAGTACTTCTCTCGATGCTATGGGCCAAATACTGACTACCTCAGATCGGAACAGTTCCTATTTCAGGAGCGACGAGATAGTTGATGATGTGTATGATGAAGTTGCTCGAGAGTACATCCAGAACAGAACTGGTGAGCTTAAACAAATATATAAATCGTATTCTATCTAATATCTCCAGGCCCTTCGACAGCACCACTCATCAACACAGTAGCATTCGCAAGTCTCCAGTCTGCAACAAATGACTGGCAGAAATTCTTGAATAAGAGTTCCGGAAATGGCATTCCTTCTACTGCTCCCAGCTCAGTCCAAAAAGGCTACAGAATACAAAAGGAAATTCTCAAAGGGCAAATCCTTCGCAACGACACGGGCATCTTGGAGATCATGGCGAATTCATGGGGCCAACTTACCGTTGCTGCACAAAAGACCTTCTCCCGTGGCACCGTTCGACCTTCAACATCGTCCATGTTCGATCAGCCTATAATCGATCCTAGATACTGCTCCGATCCCGTCGATTGCGAAATCATTGTCTTGGGTCTTCAACTCAACACCAAGTTGATCAACACCAATGCGATGAGGGAGCTGATGCCTGAGCCGGAGTCAGCGTTCGATACAACAGACGACCAGGCTTTGATGCGCCAGGTAATGAACAAGATCACGACAGAAAGACATCCCTCAGGAACGGCAGCCATGATGCCTCTAGAGCTGGGAGGTGTTGTGGACTCAGAACTGAGAGTGTATGGTACATGTAATTTGCGTGTTGCAGATGCCAGTATCATACCCCTTATTCCTTCGGCGCACCTGCAAGCTAGAGTCTATGCTATCGCTGAGAAGGTAAGTTTATCTCTGGATATGAAGCAACGAGCTATTTCTGACGAACGTTTCAGGCTGCAGACATGATTAAGTCGGCCAAGTTGGATTGTCCCACTGGCTCAAGAGTTCCTATACCTCCGAAGATTCGACCCATGATTTGATGCACATGATCTTTGGATAGTGGAGGATTGATATAAGTGGAAATGAAGCGATCTGGCCGTTCTGGATGCCATGTTCTATGAAATGTCCTTGGTTGAAAGCCAGCCACAGATCGTTCTTTAATGTCAACAAGAAGAGAATAAACCTGTGCTTTTATCCTAGATATAAACTCTGAAAGTCTCACCACAGTGCCAAAACGGAGTTAAGAATTACCCGCCTGTTCATTAGAAAAGGTATGATCATGAGTACCATAATTCGGACAGACATAAGGTCAGTAACTGCCTACGTGAAGAGGGAGGGTCAATTACCGCTCAAAAGCTGTGGCATAGAAATGCTATACTTTTCTCTGCAATTTTAAATACTGACTACCAAACTGATGGTTGTCTCAAGATTGATAACGGACATGCTATATACTCCAGTAACCACACAACGGTGACAGTCATGGAGAGAATTGAATAAAAGTGCCAGGAATTCAAAAGCTGTGTAAAAAAAAAACTAAATTACAGGTCTTGTGGTAACTATTCAGATCTTGCCTTAGCTCATTCGGACAAACACAAGCTGGCCAGGCCTCTATGCGCACTATTCCCATACAAAGAAGTACTATCCCCTTAATCCTCTGATTGCTCAAGAATTTCCGCATTCTGTTCGTACCAAGTCAAGTGTTCACGCATGCGCTTGATCTCTGCATCCTTGATAGCCATAACATTCTTCATCTCAGCCATCTCGCGGACCAGTGCCTGATTCTCCGTGTCCAACTTCGCCGCCCGATCCAGGGGCCCTTTGTACCTGGACTCCAAAACAGACACACGCTCCGGCCAAGTCGGAGTGACGACCGATACCACAGTAGGTCTGTTCTCCATAAGGCGTGTTTGCTCTACACCAGGGTGCTGGGCAGCTGCTGGCATGACGAAGAGGGGAGACTGCTTCCCCTTGCCCTTGATGCGGTAGAATCGAGTCTGGAGGTCAATGGGCACGATGCCCTTGGAGTAAACTTTTCCTCCGCGCTCTTCGTGCCACATACGCTCGCCGCTTACACCACTTGCTTTCCAGAGCTTTTCCTTCTGCTCGACCTGAGCTTCGGCGATGTCGAGCTGGCGGTGGATGTAGTCTCTGATGTCTTCACCTGCGTTGACGAGGACGAACTTGTCCTGCGGGTAGGCAATCTCTCGACCTCCTGAGACGCCGTCGGGACCGGAGCGGCCTTTCATCTGCAGTGGGATAAGAGACCGTGATGAAAGCATGTCGATGGCGTTGGCGTAGTTGATCTCGAGTTCGTGCATGCGGCCGACAAGATGCTGGTGGTGAAGAATCCATTGGCCGAGGAGACTGTTTCGAGCGCCTTCAAGTTGCGAGTCAGTAATGGCTCGGGTGTTCATATCTTTAGGGTCTTCGAAGCCAGTGGGAAGAATGGACATGAGGCCGCCGGTAGCAGAGTACTCGTGATCGATGATTTCGAGACAGTCGTTGGCGTGCATGATCAGATCGTGGTGCGTCATGTAAGGACGACGCATGCCTCCCCTCTGGGCCGAAGGTCCGCTATCCTTAACTTCAGTCAAGGGACATTGATGTTCAATGCCACCCAACTCAGACTCCGACTTGACAGTATTGTGCAAAGCCCAAAGCGGTTCATGATGCGCGGGATCATCGTTATCGTAGGGTTCTTCAAGATTGTTCAACCAGTCAAACGCTTCATGCTGCTCAAACCAGTAGCCCCTATCTTCCTCGTCGATCTCAGTTGATCCCACAGGGCCAAAGTTGGTAGACGGAACAAGTCTGCGGATGATATTGACGAGCGAGTGGGCGTGTCTCTTGAGGGCGAGAAGGGTGGGAGGGCTACCGGAAGAGAAGTAGGAGCAGTTGAGATGCTGCAGAACGGCGAGGTCCCTGGTGTGCAGGATCCCATTGTCTGGTAAAGACCAGGTGGACCTGTAGGAGGTTGCCCAGAGGTTGGATTGGATGAAGAGAGGAGGGACGCGTATCTTGTCCTTTTCCAGTGCTCGTGAATTTGCCATTGTGACGATGTTAGAAAAGCTATACGATAATTGGCATTTAGAGGTAAGAGTCACAAGTCAGAAAAGAAGATATTAGAACAAGAAAATAGTTTCTTTGATAGCTAGATGGCTATATCTATTCTTAAGAGACAGCAAAAAGTCATTCTACATGTGCTGTACTCGTAGGCATCTAGTGGTTGATGTGATACTATTCAAAGAACAAAGAAACTGGTTCTTTGTTGTAAGCACCACGTCACGATTGTGGTGGGCGCATAGACATTGCTTGGAAGGCCAGAATGGTTTAATTCGGCCGTCTCGATTTCGTCCTTTGTTGCGTTTGTCAAAGAACAGGGTCGGTAACCCCGGCTTTGGGCGTAGCCATCACCAACAATTGAGGCCTTCAGAAGAGTGTTTTAATATTCCAGAGCATACGGGGTACCCTCCTTTTTTTTAGACACATTTCTTCTATAGCACATTGATAATCGGCTTTGTTTCAGAAATATTTAAATCCCACTGAATTAGACGGTTTGAGAACGACAGAAGTGTTTCGCGAATATTCTTCAGATATCCGGTTAATCTACCACAAACCGTCCTGTACCAACACTTTCTGAATGAAAAAGTGACATATCGTATCGAATCGCATTTTTGAACTGGTACAGTCGAGGGATATCAAGCTTTGCACACCCGTCACAAGATCACAAACAGCCCTTCATCGTGGTACGCAGAAGGCATCACAGCTTTGCGTGCACTAGGAACTCGCCTCTTCTATACCCAAGGTCTGTGTAGTGTTTCGAGGAGGATCCCTGAGAATATCAGGAATGCTTGACCAAACTAACAAGTGAAACACAAAATGCCGACGTTCAGGTCCAACGTTGAGCAAAGCCGATGGTCGTGAGACACACACGTGACTACATTAAGTTGAACAATGGCTGTGCAATCAAGAGGCCTCGTCTCGGTGCCATTGCAGAGACCATAAAGAGGAACAAACTGACACAGCTGCGTCGCAACAGATGGTCTAGAGCACTCTGTAATTGTGACGCAGCTGAAGCTGAGAGTGACATGCCTCATTAGGCGACGTTTGCGGTAACGGCTACGGGTGCGAGCGAGCAGAAGTGAGGGAGACAAGCAGACAAAGGTGGGAATTCAATCAATTCACTAACGGGAGATCTTGGTGGGCCAATTCTAATATTTTGGGGCGTGATGCGTCAAAAGATAAAATTACAGGTACCTCGGCGTAAGAGTGGCCAATGCCAGTTTGAAGAGGTTCACGCCAGCTTGACTGTCTCAGCTGAACCGGCATCATCTTGAGGCGCTAATGCCAAGGAGGGACTGACGCGTGCATCCTGGGGAGGTCTAGCCTTTGGAATGAGCCGGGGTAGTTAGTTGAGGTTGCACAAATTGGTGCATTTTACGGATACTTCCTTAGAACGAACAGACAGTACTGTAGCATGAGCTGCTCAAGAGACAATGGTTCCTGTTCCATATGCCAAGCGGTGTGAAAGGTCATGATGTCGTTCAAGAGGTTGAGACATTGATGGGCATCAAACCTGGACAGACTAGATGATCAAAGAAGGGTCAAGTGATCAAGACAGGGGATGACTGGAGCTATTCTTCATCCTCTGGGCCTCAATGAAGAGTAGCGCCATCATCTAAAAGAGAGATTGTCAAGAGTAAACGAACCAATACTGCAGCTGTGCAGCTTGGAGGGTAATTATGACAGCGACGACAAACCAGATCGACACAAAGCTGCCCGTTACGGAGGAGACGTGATTTAATTTGGAGATCGGGAAGAAAACTACACTAGTTGATGTCATGGCGTCAAAGGCGTTTGTCGAGGACGGGAGTGAAGCTTCCGGAGTGAGGGAGTCTTTGTTTGACTCTCAGGTCCTCACTCTTTCTTGGTCGGTGATGAATTGAAATGGTAACGCCACGAAATGAGTTTAGAAGGTTTCAAAGACAGTGCAAGAGGTCAAAGTCTTGGCAGGGGAGACGATTAACATTCCGATCTGGATCGTCACCAGGACTGGGGGCTGATTGTCATTGACTCGTGAGAGTTTGGGGGGGACAAAATACCGGCCGTAAGTCTCACCAAGATAACTCTTATTGAGGAAATATTAAATAAATTATTTCTCCAAGTTAAAATATATTATATATTTTACTCAGGTTTTCTCTAAAATCCTATAGTCCTTCTGTTATTACTTTCCTATTACAATGGATATTCTGGCATCAAAAGCCTGATGTGTAGTGGATTTTACGTCCGATGTTTTATTTCCACCCAAAGGCTGGTCAACTTGGTGGTGTTGGAGTTGGGACATTTTGAAGATGGCTGCATGGATGCATCTCTGACATCACTCATTCTTAACAAAAAAACGTGGCCCCTGTCAAGCTGTCGTGTGCATGACCAGACGGGAGAGCGTCGTGGCTGTGCCGCTTGCTGATTTGAGGTACGAGCATGGTCAATTCGACGACGCAAGCTGAACTCGACTGCAAGAAGGATGTTTGATGGACGGCCTAGATCGAGGGAATGACAATCAAGAGCCACAATAGCCTGGTCTAGGCCTTTGATCCACACATGCTGTGGCTACTGTAAGGAGGCTCTATCCTTTCGCTGTCGCCGTTGTAATTGCTCCCGTTCCGCCGTCCTTCACTTCATTCATGAACGAAGGCATGTACTGCAGTTTAGTGAGTGTGACTATTTACAGTAGCGCAATGGCAGCGTCCACGTCACAACGGAGCGGCACACTGATTGTGGATGATGCTAGCCAAGGGGTGTGATGTAAATCCGAAATTATTCTACTGAGATTGAATTATGTGAGAATCTTTTGATACGGATTTGCACGAGCTCTTTCATGAATAGAGGCAATTGCCGGGCCCTTTCTTTGTCTTGATCATGAAGCTGTATCACGACTCTCAAATAGAAAATCCAGTCGTTGTTGTGGACTTTGCCTGGACCCCTGAGGGCCTATAGGTCCTGTCCCGTAGCCAAGCTTCAAGAGCCGTACTCGCAATGAGGCCCCAG
>ONZP01000872.1:0-28628 GCA_900312805.1 Fusarium torulosum
CTCGATTGCAGGCTCGCCAGATCCCCAGATACCCCCCCCTGCAACGCTTCCAATTCATACCGCACCATTCAACCAACCGCCCCTGGGCTAACAGTGGCTGGCCGTCTGCGACCCGCCGAGCAGTTCCTTTTAACGTCGTTGTCCGCTCCGAAGCCATCTCGACTTCTTCTTCTCTTCTTCACCCCCCTCCAAGAGTCTTCGTCGAACGATAGCAGGGCCTGCCACTCCTTTGTTTGCGTGTCTAGTACATTGCAGTCCACTCCTTTCAAAACCAAAACTCTAAAGCAAAGCTTCCGGTTGAACCGTTGAAATACTCACGACTTCCCTCACCTTGATCCCTCGTATCGCAAAGCAGACCAAGTCGTCCTTCCTTCGGTTCATCTTTCTGTCACTCCTTATCATTGAACTTCAAATCGTTGTTCAACCACACCAAAACTCTTTTCGAGACTCCTTGACGGAATCTCAACCCCAACAGTGCTCATCAGACTGGTTCTGAATCACATCCATCATCAACGCAATCTTCAGGCACTACCCCAAAGGTAAGCATAATTTGAATCACTATTGTCTGACCCCTGCATGTCTGTACCTGTACCTGCATTTGCGATCCATTTACCCTCTTTGTCTCGCCTTGTTCTCCTCCCGCCTCAGTCTTTGAGGGAGTCTTTTATCGACATCCTCCCTTTCAACAATGGCGACTCGGTGCAGCCCTCGATACTTGTGTCGCTGAACAAGCAATGCTCGGTCTTTGTTGCTGCCATCTACAGCCGCAAAAACCGCAGATATATACAGCAAGGGCATCTCCTACACCTCGATATATTGCAATATTCTAATTTGATTTGCACCCTTCACTTGTCTCAACACCAAATGTCTCATACGCTCTTATCCAAACATTCCCCACAAGAAACACCATTCCACCTTTACTACCAGCTAGCTTCATCGCTTTCGTCAAAGACACGGAAACAGCTATTGCCAAGCGGCATTGGTCAGACGTTTACTCAACCGAAAACAGCCACACCTAATATCTCTCAAGCTTATATAACTGACTCCATTTCCAGTTCACCCCAATCCGTTTCGCGTCTGTTCACCGATCACCATGAAGGTGTCTATGTTCCTCGTCGGCGCTAGCGCCATCTTGGCCTCGGCCAGCCCTATCCGAAATGCTCTCCAGGAGCGTGCCATGAAGACCGAGTGGGTCTACGAGGTTGTCACCGTCGTTGTTACAGCCGATCAGAAGAAGGCTGAGCCCACTGGCGTTGTCTTCATGGAGTCTCCGGAGTATGTTGCTCCTAAGCCTACCCAGGAGGCCGAGAAGCCCAAGAAGGAAGAGAAGCCTAAGCCCAAGAAGGAGGGGAAGCCTGCCAACAACCCACCTACCGTCACCAAGGAGACTGAGAAGGTCACTGTTGTCACAGTCGTGGCCCAGTCTGAGTACAAGGAGGAGCAGGTCTACAAGCAGCCCGAACCCGTTGTTGTCGAGAAGCCTAAGCCCGTCGTTGAGGAGCCTAAGACTACCATCAAGAAGGTTGTCTCCAAGCCTGCGCCTACCAAGGCTGCTGAGACCACCAAGGCTGCTGAGACCACCAAAGCTGCCGAGCCCAAGGTCGTTGAGGCTAGCACTCCCGACCTGTCTCTCGATGGTTCCTACGACACAGTCATGCTTGCCTACCACAACATTCACCGTGCTAACCACTCCGTCTCTGCTCTTGAGTGGGATGACGAGCTCGCTGGTTACGCCGAGAACACTGCCAACGGATGTGTTTTCGAGCACGACATGTAAGTTTATATCCACCTGGCTTATGATTCAATAACTGACATAGTACGTAGGGACCAAGGCAAGGGCGGCTACGGTCAGAACCTCGCTTCTTGGGGCGCCACCTCCGACATTGACGGTCTCAAGAACAAGGCTGCTGCTGGTGGTATTACCAACCAGTGGTACAACAGCGAGATGTCTAACTGGGCTTTCTACGGCCAGGATAACCCTCCTGAGGACATGAACATTGACCTCTACGGCCACTTCACCCAGGTCGTCTGGAAGGACTCCACCAAGGTCGGCTGTGCCACTGTCAAGTGCCCTGCCGGAACTGTCCTCAGCTTCCCCTCTTGGTACACCGTCTGCAACTACAACCCTCAGGGTAAGTTTTATCCCAATGATTTTATCGTAAATACATGCTAACATTCTTGTTTCTAGGTAACTTCGGTGGCCGCTACGGTAACAACGTACTCAAGCCCGAGGGAGCCAAGCGCGTTACTGTCTAAAAAGGTGCACAATCCTTTTGATGAACGGATAAGGTACGCCTCTACATCCATGGCTATGAGAAGCCTCGGCATTTCTTGGTTGGCAAGCACTCGTATCTAGTGGGATGGATAAGTCGTCTCCAAACCACGTCTACAGCAACTGTTTCCTTTTTCTCTTCATTTCGATTCTCAATGTACGTTATGCATCATCGTACTTTACGATCTTCTTTGCTCAACATGGGCCAACCTGGCCAGCTTTCTTCTATTGGTCTTGACTTTACATGCCTGGCGTCTACGAAAATGATATCAGATAGGGTAGGAATGGCGCGTAAGGAATGAGGGGTTACGGAGAGTGCCTGTGCTTATGCTGGTTTCGTTTACCCTCATCGCATCTTCTTTTCATTGCCTGGTTGCGGGTCGCGAATGACTTGACACTTATCCACGGCCGATTTGGGGTTTATGGAAGGGGGGTTTGACTGTTGAAAGCCTCTACAAAAGAGCCGCACTCGATAGCTATCAATGGCACATTTATTCTGCCAAGTACGCTTCCCTTTGATCCGCATTAGTGATGTCGTCTGCGACAATTTTTTCTTTATGAAGCATGATATATGTGAATGCCGTGATTATAGAACGAGATGTCTAGGCCTTGATGAGTAAATCCTTGTCTATATGTATACTAGGTTAAACACGTTGGTCAGTAACAACCCGTATGTACACATTGTCTGCTCAGCATGACTGACAGGTCGAGTTAGGTGACAAATAGTACCGGCAATATCTTGTGAACAGGTCGTTTCTGTAGTTTCCCATCACATTAACAAAGGTATTTGTTAACGCGGTAACTACACAACCAGTCAAGCCAGAAATGGGCTCCCTATCCCTGTTCATGCACATAGAGTATGTTCTTGCCATGATTTCAACAAATAGAAAGATAGTTATCTGATCTCATGCTGAACAGCAGCTTAAGATGATGGTTGACCCTTGCGATACATCCAAGGCCTTGTGTCTCCGAGACCTCTTAAAGAACAGCAATGGCTCGAACCACTATGTCTATTCTGTCCCTAGCATTCGGGTCATGGACTTGTAGACGAGTGTCACATTCGTATTGTTCAACTTGCTGCGGGTGGTGCAGACAATGGCCTTGAGCCTAAGGAACGAGGCAAACCGCCAAAGATGCTATCTCAGCATAACCATTCAGCAGAACGCAGTCCAGAATTACTAAACAGCCCTCTTTGAGGGGGCCCAGGCCTCTTAATGTAACAGATCCAGAGGGTACTTCTTTCAATATTGCCTCAGTTGCGTTGAGTTCACAGTCCCCTGAGGCTACCGTCGTCCCCCTTTTCCACCAGAAGCATGCATTCCATCTCGGAGATAGAGGCATCAGAAGAGCAGACAACAATTTAGCTTGGATGCAACTATCTACGAGCGAATCGCTAGTTCATAGTCATCATGGCGAACTATGATTGTATATTTTGGTATGGACTTGATCTTGCAGCAAAGTCACTAGAATGGGTTTTCAGAGACAGGCTCACGGACGAAGATCGAAACCAGATAATAAGCCATGAGCCTGCAGATAAGACGAGAGGGAGACAAAATACTCCTGTTATTTGGATGTTTGGCCTCACAGTATAAACTCACAGTTGAGGACCGGCCTGTCATGTTTGTGCTTGATACCCAAAAGTCAAAGAGTGAGATTGATAACAATGGAACAGGCCTGTTGAAACGCCGAATATTCATCTCTGTCCGGATGATTTCTTTTTTCTTTACATCGAACCTTAAGTTTGACGTTCCATCGGCGCGAAATGAGAGTATTGTACTGCTGTCGTGTTTCGACGACACTAGAGCCATGGGGACTCTCGTACGAGAGAATCCCGTAGCCCATGTGCAGGGTGGACGACTGGATATTGGGGCGAGGATAGGCGGTGCACATCATCGATGGTGGAGGGTCAACTCCTCACTGAATTAGTTCTGCTCTTGGGTATTTTTATTCTTTGCACCTAGTGCTCAATCTTGAGTGAAAAGTCTATGTGAGGCACACCCTGGTGAATAGAACTTGTCGAGAGGATATCCACATCTATAACATGTCAGTAACGATAAACACAGCCAAAAGCCAACAACTTACCGTTGCACAGATACGCCTCGAAGTTATCCTCCTGCAGACCACCTGAAACCTCGAGCAGGAAGTGTCTCTTCCCTTGCCAGCGCTCCTTGAGGCTTCGGGAAGCAACCTTGACGCCATCGCCAGTGAAGTTATCCAGCATGACAACATCCGCACCCGCTTCAATGGCCTCGTCCGCCTCAGCCTCACTTTGCACTTCAACCTCGACCTTCATGGCGAAGCCGCCAACTGACTTGGCAGCCTTGACAGCGTCGGTGATGCTGCCCCGACTCCAGACGTGGTTGTCCTTGAGCATGATCATGGCGCTGAGATCCATCCTGTGAGCATCCGCGCCGCCAACCAGCATGCCGTACTTTTCAACAAGGCGGAAACCAGGTGTCGTCTTTCGTGTTCCTGCAATCACACCCGTATACCCAGCATTGCGCGCAATCGACACAAGTCGCTGACTCTTGGTAGCGACACCGGAGCATCGTGCCAGAGTGTTCAGCGCAACGCGCTCACCAAGGAGAATACCACGCACAGGACCCTTGACCGTTGCGACCCGATGCTTGCCGTTGCTCAGATCAACAGTGTTTCCCTCGTCGGCGTGCCACTCCACGGTGCAGCCGCATTGCGCAAAAACCTCGTCGAAGAAGGGTCGGCCGGCAATTACACCGGCGGACTTTCCCCAGAGCGTAGCAACGCGGGGGCCATCACCGACGACGAAACCGGCGTAGTCGAACGAGGGTGTGTCCTCAGCGAGCCAAGCAGTTACCGAGGTTTTCCACGAGGGAGGGAGGAGATTTGCGAGGTTTCCAGCAGGTTGGTCCATTTTCGGCAGGTTCACAATAGCAATTGGGATAGCGAGGATGGGCAAGAGAGAAGAGAAGTTGGGATGTTTAGGAAAGTAACAAAACTTTTAACTTTTAATCCGTAGTCCCGGGGCTGGAGTTTGGAGTTTGGAGTCTGGCGGGCACGGGATGGCGGATGGCGGGATGTGAATGCGGGGGAGTTATCCGACTCCGCTCCGACCGGAACAGGTGGGGGTGGAGATCTTCGGATGGGGCCGACTTTAGCTTTGGTTTTGCATGTGCGAGTTGAATCAAATTCAGGTCAGCCTCCAGTTTCGTATTCCCGACGTGTGTCCTATTGAACAGATTAACAATAGTCCTAAGAGAAAGGATCTCACATATATACGTGACTGCTGGATCTCAATCACCTAATAATATTCCGAGTTACAAAGTGCCGCAGCCAATAATGATCTAAGACGGAATACGTATTACCAATAAGCACTGCAACATCTCCAAACTCTATGCAACTGCAACCCTATAAACAAGTCATTGAAGCAAGAATATTCTCAAACTGACCAATAATGTATGGTATGTTCTGAGTTAAACATGTATCTACTTCCTTCTCCCCGCACTCTTATGACCTGTATCCTCCAACTCCAAGCAAAGAAAACACAACACAGTAAAAGAATCCGTCTCATGCATCATGGGTTGAATGAACACCTAAAGAAAAGGAGAATATGCATTGCTTACAGAGAATAGAAAATGAGCGGAAAGCCCGCAATCAAAGACGAAAACACCCCGACTGTGAACCAACCCACATCGCAAAACAAAAGATACAAAACCAATATGAAAACCGAAATGAAAAGACCGGGTATCAAACATATGCGCTCAGTCGTCGAAACCATCCTAAAGGTCGTCTTCCGTCGTCGCCGTGGGGAATTCGTTGCAGACATGACCTCTTCTCGCCTGTCCATACAACATCTACATCGCTTCGTTCGCGTCCTCTTCGTCTAAGGTAATCTCCGAGTTCTGAAATTAGCAGCACCTTCTGGTCTGCTTACGGTCCCAACCGTCCGGATTTGTCTGCTCCTGGGTTCCCGCCTGCTCAACCGTAATGGCAGGAGAGAAAGCCGGCGAGAAGAGCCAGCTGCGACGGTCGCGGCCCACGCGAAAACTCCCACGCGCATCCGCACCCGCGAAATAGCCTCCATCCATGCCAGCTTCGTAGCCTGGTGTGCCGGGGATGGCAGTGGCCATCAACAGAGCCTGCTGCATCTTGCGATTCTGCTCGACGAGTTTGCGTGTGACAACACGAAAGACCTCCTCGACGCCCTCTCCTGTTTCGGCGCTGATTTCGTGGCATGCGTCCCATCCAACTTCTTGTGCCCAAAAACCAGAACTGCGTTTTGAGCTGGGGCTGCGGGCCTCCATAGACGGAGGCGACATGGCTTGACCACCCATCATTGGTGTGGGAATGTTGTAAGGGGTTGCGGTCGGGGGTGGCGTGCTGCCCATGCCTGGGGCAAGGTTCTCGGCGACGTAGGCAATGCAGCGTTCGAATGGGACCTGGCGGGCCGAGGGATCGCGAGCGACAATGTCGGCTTTTGTACCGACAACATGGAGGATAACATCGTGGGGGAGATTTCGTCGGAGTTCCATGAGCCATACGCCCATATCGGCGAATGATTGTGCGTCTGTGATACTGTAACAAAGGATGCAGGCGTTTGCGCCGCGGTAGTAGAGGCGAGAAATGGATCGGAAGCGTTCTTGGCCGGCTGCGAAATATTAGCATGGGAACGAACAATTTTGATTCTAGCTCGTTATCAAAACCCACCTGTATCCCATATTTGGAGGCGCACAACTGTATCTGAATCCGAGTCCACAACGCGCTTTGTGAGAAAGCTGGCACCGACTGTAGAGGTGATCTGAGCTGGATTAAAGGCGCCCTTGCAATATCTCATAACCAGAGACGTCTTCCCAACGCCCTGGGCGCCGAGAACGACAATTTTGGCTTCGAGCGACGACATGATTTAGGTGATGGCCGCGTCGTTTGCCAAGAGGGGAGGATGGGATTTGGAACCTCCCGTTGAGCAAGGACGAAGAGAGGGAAAGGGGAAAAGAAGAAACCCGATGCGAACGAAAAGTGGAAGAAAGAAAAAAGAAGAGAGGCGAGAAGAATAAGTGAATGTGGGATTGTCAGGTTAAAGAAAGGGAAAAAGATGGGCGCAAAAGAAAAGAGGGTCGCGGGTTTGAGTCGTGATGGTGTGGTCACTGGTGTGTAGCTTGTTGATTGCGTTGAATGCTTTATTTCTGAATTCCCAGGAGCATGGGGCGTGTAGTGATAAAGAGTCAAAAGACGCAGCTGATTAGATTTCGAGTGAGTATTTTGAGAGGACAGAGTTGATCGAGGGCGAATATGTTACGGGAGAGCTAAAGAGACACAGAATGAGTAGAGCAAACCCGATGTTGAGCGACGGCATCCGGTGATGGATGATCAAATGTAGATATCAACAAAGATGCATCGCTTTGGGAAGAATGAGTCAAGTTTAGACCAGGCAGCAAACAACCAATACAAGTCTCTCATTCGTTCTTGGTTATAAATAACAAACAAGTCTTCACATCCAAACGGCAAACGGAAAGGCCTCTTTCAACGGTCCCGTCCCGTTAAATTTAATATTATTTATTGTTTCCTCCATCGATCCGTGATATGATATCAAACCCCCCAGAGGTCAGCCACCGCAGCGATCCCTCCCCCCGGTCGCTTCAGGCGCCTTCGCAAGGCCCAGGCCACTGGAAATCCACTAGGCAACCCCGCTGAAACCCAAAGGACGCCCGGGGCCAGGAGCCTCAGGTCCGCTGACGACATACACTAGAGACCAAGAAGGAAGAGGCGGAAGCTTCACGTGGCACCTCTACGTCATTTCAACCACGAGTCAACAACGGCTTTGTCCCTGTCAGTTTTAGAGAATCGACATCAATTATCAATTCCAGCTATCAAAACTCAACCAAACCCACTGGCCTTCTGTCTTTTCCCTTTCTTTGACAATACGCAAGCAGTGAGTGACTCGAGTGTCTCTCATCACCAGACCTCAGATACCACCAATACGTAAATCCAAACCGATTGTCTGCACGCCGTACAAAGGTTCCAGCTCTGATGTGCGCATTCCTCGGCTCTACTATCCTACACCGCTCAGATCAGTATTGGCATCTCTCGCGCACAGCCTCTCGTTGCTTCTATCCCCCCGCGCTGTCGCTATTGGGATCACGTATGGCTGTGCGGGCGGTTCAATCTCAACCAATCGGCCAACCAGATGTTCGACTGACACGCGGGGGCCCGATTGCAGACATGCAGTAGTCGGCCAGAGGCTGCTGGGATTGGGTCAAGTGCGTCCATCGGTTATTATCCACATGCGGCTGGAGCGAACGAGATCGGCCCTGCAGCCAGATGCATTGCATGTCATGGCCCGTCAATGATACAACAATGCGACGTAGCCGGAAATACTGGCGGTTCCAGGTCCTCTATTGACAATACCCCATTGGAACCTTGTTACAGACTAACAACTCAACTTTGCTCACCGCAGATAGGTAGGTAACTCCACCGCTATCGTGAGTCTTCATGATCTACCCTCACCAAATCACTTCCCCGCAAGCACACAAGCCAGCCCTTGTCCATCACCAACAGGGGTGCTCAATGGTGTGTGCGCGCGCATCGCAACACGGACAGCAGCACGAGCTTGATCTTCTCGAAACAGTAAAAGAATGACAATAACATTCACCAAAAGAGTGCTGCACTAGCCCTTACCACAACAATCTTCATCAGGCCCCCGAGTTTCTCCAAATCTGAATCATCAGATGAGAAACATGTCTCAAGACATGGTCACGTCCATGTCAAGATGACGTACAACAAGACACAGTCAGAAACACAGCAATAATTGAGAAACTCAACTGTCCACAGATCACGATCCTATTTAAAGAGAGATAAAGGCTCTCTTACTAACTGAATTATTCGAGCAACAATTAACGGGTCAGAACAATATATGTCAAGAGATCATTCGGAAATGAAATCCATGCATCGTCCAAAAGAATATAAGAGAAAGGTCATTCGCTGGTCTTGCCTGCCCGATTAAGACATTAACCCCGCATCCGAATACGCAGCCTCCGTTCAGCCCTATTTACGTAAGGGATCAAGCTTCTCCAGACTTCATATCATCCCAGCACAAGACACGGGAATTTTCTTAGAGACAACGACCCCTGCCAGGATGTGTGTAAACATGCAAGCAAAAATAAAATCAATTGGAAGGCATTGGGATTGCTCCCGCCAGGGCTTGAACCTGAGACCTTCGCATCACCAATTACTCGGTATGAAGTATTAGTACGACGCTCTAACCAACTGAGCTACGGAAGCCGTCCAATTGTTGAGAACCAAGCAATGTATTTTACATTATTAAGCAATTATTGCAAAGATCATCACGTCGCACCGACCGACAGCGTATACGATTGGCTTGACACGCTCTTGCAGCCATGTCCATTATTAAGTTTGAATATCAGAATAAAATCGATTGCCTGATCATAGTGTTCACTGATCGTTACCTTGGCATGAACTGTGCTGTCCTGAACTTATCGATTTGAGAGTCGTTGCGTAGGTAGCTACCCCACACATCATTGCCGGCTCTTGGTTTCGCAGACTATCAGGAAATTATCCAGTGATGCAGTAGTTGGCTTGATAGGCGCATTGGTTTGTGTCGGCAACGGCTGGGTTTCTAGTTTTGCGGGGCTCTACACAGCATTTGTATACGTGGTAAACCGGAGGAGGCAGAGGACAATCATGATAATGTTCATCATATGGTGTAAAAATATGGCTTCAACCCTATGGCAATATGAGAGCTATGAGCCCATTGTATGTATGCAAAACCCAACTATCTAATATACGCCATGTCCAAGGCGGTCCCGGTCTACCACATATCGTTACTAGTTACTATAATCATATATCCTCATTCATACATAAAACCTCGGATCCCTCTCAATGCCGATGGCTTCTTATCCTTCTTTGTACCCGCTTCCTCCTTCCCCTTGTCTTTCGAGTCTTTACGGAGTCGATTGTGTGTTGCACTCGCAAACAGGTCCGAGTGACTCCTGGCAAGCAATCGCCCTGCTTCGCCACGCCCAAACCGCTGATGGTCTGGGCTCATTGACAGAGACGACGCATCTGTTCCCAGCGGTGATCCAGGTGGATGCGCCCAGCCTCCTGATTTCGGTGACAACGCAACATCAGGCTTATGGTCCAGAGGCGGCGTAACATTGTATGCAGTGCCTTCCGTGACATCAGGACTTGACAACACACGATGTGGTCTTGTCTTCATCATAACGGGGCTCGTCGACGTCGATGGAGACTCGTATTCAGCTTCCGGAGGGTTTGAAGTGTCGATCCTCATGTGGCCTGGCCTTGCTTCCGTTTTCATATCTAGAAACGATGACTGTAAGGCCGTGTATTTACGCATCAAAAGGTTGCATTGCTTTTGTAGCTCGGCTTGTTTCTCTCGACTTGCTGCGAGTATTGCCTCGATTGCTTCCTTCCCAACTCGAGAGGGTCGACTGCTCTGTTCTTGTACCTCGGATAATCTTGCTTGGAGTGTTGCGACTTGACTCTGAAACAACTTCCTGGTACGCTCAATCTCACTCTCACGACTAGCAAGTTGAAGATTCAGCGCCACGACTCGGCTTTCCGCTCCTGCAGCTGCAGCAATTGCCGTTTGTTGCTCCAGCTCCTTGGCCTGATAATCACGTTCCACCTTTGTCAGTCTGTCAACCTCACTCTTTAAGCGGTCAATCTCAGCACTATGAAGTTCGATTGATTGCATGTTCTGCTTCCAGTTGACTTCCTTGACCTCGGCATCACACAAGAGCACCCGCAGCTTGTCACGTTCTGCTGTCGAGTTATCCAACTCCTTCTGAAGCGCTTCGAAGTCTGCCTTAAGTCGCTTTGATTCGTCACGTAGCTTTTTAAGCTTAGTAGAAAGGTCAGCTTCCCACTTCTTTGCAAGGGCTCGGCTCTTCTCTGAGTCCTTCCGAACCTGCATCTCTGCTTTCTTCGCTTCCTCAAATCTATGCTTTAGATTGCGATTTGTGATAAGCAGGTTCTGGGTTTCTGCTTCTGTTACCGCCTCTTCCATGTGCCGTCTTCGTAAGTCACCGATGTGAGCCATGTGTTGCTGTTTCAGAAACCTCTCAAAGTTGAGATCATTCTGCAACAGCAAAATCTGCCGCTGTAGATGAGAAACTTGCGTGTTCGCCTCTGTTAGAGAAAGCGGAGTGCTGATGGTCGGAGGTGCACCCAATAGTGATGGGCCAAGTCGATCAGCAACTGAGTCTTGGTGACTGAGTGAAAGTGATGGTACACTATCGTTGGCCAAAGATTGGTGTAGACCAGACTTGATAGCTTTGTTGGATTGAATCATATCCTGCAACTGCGTATGCGACGAAGATTGAATAAGATGAGGACCCAAAGTTGGACTATCAACGCTAGGCTCCCTTATTCTGGCATCGATGGAGTCTCGAGTAGACGGAACACTTGATTGAGATCCCCGGCGAATTAGAGCAGATGGGCGGCGATTACTTACTATTGACTCCGTACTGGCAGATGTAGGCAAGCGATAGCCACCAGGGATTTCATTCGTCGCCATGGGCATTTGTGGCACTAAAGCATCTTTGGTAAGACTCTCGTTCGATAGAGAGACTCCCGAAGTAGGCAGATTGTGCCTAAACGGTTGATTTGACTCGGCCGTTATACACAAGGCCATGCACTCAGCAACAACTTCAGACGCCTCGCTCTTAATCCAACGGCCAAAATCCGTCTTTTCTGAATCAATCGTTAGAGTAAAAAAGTTTGGATGAAGTAGATGGCATCGGCGAAATCTTTCGGACTGATCCCGGATCTCCGTGGGTTGCACTTCCATGTCGTTGGCATTGGCTACGTTGGCGTGGCGCAAGTATCTCTGAGGTTTGCGAATATAGTCCATAAAGTTGATGGGATATAGGCCGTATAGGATAGTGTAGTAGTTCAGGAGATGATAAATAGGGTGACCGTCAACTTCTGCTTCGTAACTGCATTCTTCCCAGCTTGCTGAGTCTGCATCTTCTGGTTGAGGTTCAACTATGCCAGCTCGCTCTCGTGACCAAAATAACAATCTTGCATATATGTTGAATAGTGTAGGGAGATGTGGGACAAGCGAACTTGGCATCTGCGGAAGAAGCATGATAAGAACTGTTAGTGCAGCTGAGACTATAGTTGTCGAGCTGTCCTGTTGTAGACATTTCAGGAGATCAGCAAATAGTGGTGTCTGTAAAATCTGGTGGAGATGAGGAGGTTGACTCTGAAGATAATCTCCCAGAAAGCGTAGAACAGCCTTGCGGTACTGCTTCTTAAGAAAGTAACGATCCAGTGCTGTAAACAGTTCCTTGTTCGTGTTAGATGGTTCGTACGCGCAGCTTTGGAACGTGGCTCACCTTTGGATGTTTTTTCCCGAACTGAACAAGGGCTTCCCGCGTTATTCTCTCATTCGGCTCAAGGTTCGTAACACCCTCTGTGACAGACGGGTAAAGTTTCTCCATCCACCCAGTGAATAAACGGTCGATTAGCGGATTGGAAGCGAGGTCGGCTTCGGAACCATCATGATTCTCCTCCGCAATCGAGATAATCTCCATAATGTTGGCCAACGACTCCTCCACAACGCCCTTTTCGGGAGATGACTTGGACAAAAGCGTAGAACAGGAGTCCCACCAAGCAAAGATGCGCTCAGGGGTTCTAAGTGTCGAAAGTAGTTGGCGAAGAATGGTCAGGAAGGGTGCAAAAGCGACGGGCTTATCTTTGACGTGCTTATCGAAGATGGAGAAGAGCTCCTCTTGAAGACGATCAGCTGCAGCATCATCGTATTTTTGGTGTCGGCGGAGGTAGGCATCAATGGTCTGTACTAGGTCATCAGGGAGCGAAGCGGTTGGCTCAGTGAGGAAGGCGACGATCGCCTTGGAGAGATCTTTTAGCGACCTAGACAGTGGAGATTGTTGTCAGCGGGCAAAGGAGAAGAGTGGTAAAGGGAGGCGAATATCGCAGAGACAAAGTGGAAAGATAGAATAGAAGGCCATAAGGAACAAGCAGTTGAGGACGTTTCTGTGATGGAGTTTTCTGGAGGGAACAAGATGACGTACACCGATGAAGCCATGATAGGCGTGACGGCCTCATCCGAGCTGGCGAGACTCGAGGTGAGCAGACCGAGATGGTGAGGTCCGTGTAAGTGTGGATCTTGAAGTAATTTCCTGAAGCTGCCGAGGATTTAAGTTATGTGAAGCTATAGGTGACATTTGGTGTCGGGGTGCGGGCAGGTGATTTTTGGAGTGGATAACGGCGCGGCGCGGCTGGCCGTGGCGGTACCTTACCTTGCAGGCAGTGGTGCGAGTTGTGGCGCCTTAGAGTGGAGTCTATCTCCTGGAAGATAATCCGGAGACCAGCGACCTCACTGAAAACAGCGGTTGTGAGTCGAGCTACAGAGGAGGAGCTCCAGAGGCTAGTGGTCCTAAGCGAAAATGAGTTTGGGTGGTCGCGGCAGGTAGTGGGGCCGGCAGAAAGCTGATCGGTCACAGCTGCATGTCCCGGCAGTGTCTCTTCTACCTTTCTGCCGCATGTGGAAACCGACACTTTACGGGCTTTACGGTGGTACCATGGACTTCAGGGAAGCCCCGCCACGCTAGTAACCCCGCAGTTTCCTGATACTAGCTGCAGCAAGACGAGACCGTACCATGACTTTGTGGGTAATGATCACACCAGACTCAGAGTCCTTCTGACCTAGAAATCGAGCCACTCAACTTTGGCCAGTGGAAGAGACAGGACAGGACAGGACAGGACAGGACTGGACTGGACTGAGTGAGGTGAGGTGGTTGCAGTTCCTGAGTCGTCAATCGATGAGGGGAAAAGACTCAGGGCAAAGCAACCATACAGCATTCCTCGCTGTACTTAAAAACGCCTTCCTGCTCTTCCTCATCTTCTCCTTCTTTCCTTCCTTTCTCATCATCATCATTTAGATCACCACTTACAAACCAATTCAACGCCCCGCTACAACTTCTTACTTCAGTAGCCAGCATATCTTTTTCGTGCTTTCTACTTACACATCTGTCTCAAACAAACGTCACAATTCTTCCTCAACTATTACCCTCTTCAAAACCTCCAACAATACCGCCAAGATGAGTGCACAGAAGACCTCAGCCATCGCTGACCAGGAGCCTGTTGACGTTCTCTTCGCTATCCACGAAAAGTTCGATCTTCTGGACTTTGCCGGCGCGCTCGAGGTCTTTACTACCGCTTGCCACGACTTCAAGGACCCTGACAGTAAGTGATTTCTTGCCAATACAGTACTGTGCCGTGCTCCCCGATTTGGTGCGCAGCGCAGTATTACCTTCGTCTTTACCCCTCCCGCTGATCACTTTTTCTCTTATGTAGATCACAAGGCCTTCGAGGTTACCATCGTCGGCCCAGAGCCCAAGGTCATCTCGGATCAGGGTGTCGTCGTCGGCTCCCAGATCACCTACAAGGAGGCACACGAGCGCCTCGAGGATTTTGACATCCTCGTCGTCGTTGGTGGTAATGCCAAGGAGGTCGTCGCCAAGGAACTCCAACCCCTCTCTCTCATTACCGACTTCTCGGAGCTTCAAAAGCGTGATCCTGCCCGCGAACGTACTATCCTCTCCATCTGCACCGGTGCCCTCTTCCTTGGTAAGCAGGGCATTCTCTCTGGCCTGTCTGCCACCACCCACCCCGACTACTTTACCACCTTTGAGAACATTTGCAGCGATGCTGCTACCGTAAACCTTCAGGAGCGTACCGATGTGGTTGAGGACGCTCGCTATGTTGTCAACAACCTACGCTTCGACCTTGGCGAGGACGAGAGCCCATACATCCGCCGCAAGTCTGATGCTGGTCAGGGACGTCGCCCTTCGGCAGCCCGGTACGTAACACAGCCCCCTCCCGTTATACGTTACCCCACTATGTCATGCATTGAGTTTAAGTGTGACAGTTTACTGACTTATGATGACACACAGAAAGGGAAGCATGTCGTTTAAGGACTCTAACACCCGTCGAGAGTCGATTGTTCGCCGCGCCGCCATGCGACTTGGTGGTCTCCGTGTAGTGACCTCCGGAGGCGCCAGCTCGGGCATTGATGCATCTCTGTATCTTGTCAGTGCATTGATTGATGATGCTACTGCGTTGGAGGTTTCCAGACGTCTGCAGTGGAACTGGAACAAGGGCGTTGTGGTCGATGGCATCGACGTCTAAGACCCTGGCATTGAGTGTCAGCTTGTACGAGTTAAGAGTTTACGATGGGCTCAGGCATGGTCCTGATTGAGACCAATATTTATGTATTTAATGTATTCGACAGATGAGCGGGAGGAACCTAAGAAAATACCAAAAAGACTAGGAGCTCTCTATTTAATTCAATTGTTTGGTCGCCTTCCCAAAGCATAGCATAAGTGTTTGAATCGACTTGCAAACGAAAAGACAATCCTGACAGTGTGGGATCTTACTGTGGTCTAAGTTAAGTCTCCATACGTCGACGTTGAAAGCGCGGAGGTGGAGGTGGAAGAGTGGCACTAAAATGCCACCAAAGAAAACACAGAATAGCGGGCGCCAAAGGGAATGGACAATTGCCATGACGTGTTGTCGTAGGACCCACACAAGCTCGGGGAGCTCCAGGTCGCGATGCGGGAGGAGCTGGAGGTCGTGTGATGGGGGCATGACCTTGAACCAGGGGGGAAACAGGGGTCAAGGGGGGCCAGATTAGGAACATCACCTCATACTATTGTTGTCAGTAGAATAGTGGAATAGTGAATAGAGAGGACACACTCGTCAGTTCGTTCCAATTGAGTATGTGTTTGCTGTATTGGAAGTACAGAGAGGGATTGGTCCTAGCCAAATAAATCGATCTAGTGGAGGTCAAGGGAGTGTATGTTAGCCAAGGCCATGAGGGTAACCGGAAGTCATGATGACCAGGAAGACTTAATTAGTACCCGGTCTCTTCCTTTAAGAGTAAGCTCATGATCCTCGTCTGATCTGTTACGAAACCAGTAATCTTTTTTACTATTCTAGGAAGCAATGGACTATCAGAAGTGAGGATCATTTCTACTTCTTATGGTCCACTAACAGTTGCATATCACAAACATGCATGTGACCTTCTGGGTAACTTTAACCCTCAATTGTTGCAGTTCATGACGCAATTGAGCTTGAAGAATGGTCACATGAGACTTTTAACGTTCAAGGTACGCCCTCATGGCTTTGTTGTTATGTTTCATAGCATATGCGTGTAAATAAAGAAGGCCATGTCCACTCATATCGTGGCTGTCTCTGGTGTGGCCTGAAAGGGGCATGAGTGGGTCTCGTTTGCTGACATAAGTTAGCCAACCGCCGTGTCTCATTGGACGCGACAGCCCTTACACTTAGATTTGCGACGAGGCTGAGGACGATGAAAGTTGCTTCAAGCTTCATTCAATTCAAATTTGCCCCATCAATTTATCCTTCTATCCCTCGCCGTTACAACCTTAGCATTGTTATCTTTCAAGCGAAGTTTAGATAACCTGCTCAAGTAATTCGGACTGTCGCGTCCAGCGAATTCTTTTCATCATGACCGACTGGGCTAAGCTCAAAGTCGTCGACCTCAAAGCCGAGCTGAAGAATCGAGACCTTCCACAACATGGCCTCAAAGCTGAGCTTATCGCGCGTTTAGAAGAAGCCGATCAGGATATGGAGGCAATCGAGGCCCAGGATGAGCCAGAAGAAGATGCGCCCGTGGCCAATGATGCTGGAGCTGATGAGCCGGCAGCGGAAGATCCAGCCGTCGCGGACCAGGAGCCCCAGGAAGCGGTCGAAAACCTCAAAATCATAGACGAGAAGCCAGAGGAAGAGATAAAAGAGGTAGAGAACAAGGAAATGGTTGAACCTACCGCGTCCAATGCCGAGGCAGAGATAAACAAAGGGGGCGACGATGCAGATAAAGAGGACGTCACTAAGAATGGATCGTTGGAGGGAGCGTCGCAAGAAGTCGAACCGGTAGCTGATGTGCCAATTCCTGGGAACGAAGCCGATAATCAATCGAGGGAACCGACGGTGGACGAGAAATCAAGGTTGGGAACAGCAACCACCACTGTCGACTCTACACCTTCCCACTCCCTCGAGCCAACCCCTGCTGCCGAACAGCAAAAGCGCAAACGCCGCTCTCTCACACCCCCACCTACCGAAGAATCGATTGCACGAAAACGCGCTCGTCCCGATGAAAGTGTAACAAATAGCGACAATTTAGGTTCGCGTCAGGAGGATCTGCCGCCTGGATCTCAAAACGAACCTGGGCCTATGAATATCGATAGTCAGCCCGAATCGGAGAAAATTCAGCAAGAACCAGCACAAGAGTCAAGAAAGCCGCCTAAGGAAGAAGCTACCACGGAGGACGGAGGCAAACAACAAGCAATGGATTACGAGCGGGACGTTACGCCTGCAGTGCACCCGGCCACTTCTGCCCTATACATCAAGAACTTGATGCGCCCTCTTCGTCCTCAGGATGTCAAGGCACATCTTGTTGACCTTGCTACGCACCCTCGGGATTCTTTGGATCATGATATCGTGGTAGAATTCTTTCTTGATCAAATCCGCACTCACGGTTTTGTTATCTTCAAAACTACTGCCGCTGCCTCCCGCGTCCGCACCGCATTGCACGACAGTGTCTGGCCTAATGAGAGCAACCGCAAGCCATTGTGGGTTGATTTCGTCCCGCCTGATAAGGTTCGTGACTGGATCGATACCGAACAGGCCAGCGGAGGCCCTCGTGGGCGTTCTGGCGCGCGATGGGAAGTCATATACGAAGCTAGACCTGACGGCACTACCGAAGCTCATCTCGAAGAAGCAACGTCATCTGTGTCCCGCCCAGGCCCTCAACTAGGCGCAAGACCACCTCCGAGCTCTACGCTAGCCAGTGATATCATCCCCGTTGGACCGAGAGCACTCCGTGATCCTGCTATCCCTACAGGACCTCGTCCTGTCCGCCCCGGCACCGGTCCCGGACCTCGACCTCCGCCTACCAACCCAGGCGGCACATTCAAACGGACTAATACCCGCCCCGTTATCAACTACCAACCTGTGTCCGAGGACCTTGCGCGCCGTCGTATTGACAACATGCGCTCTCATTACTCAACCGACCGTGATCGCGACTTCGGTCGCGAGATCAACCGCTACTCCTTTGAGAACGGTACCTCGTTTGTCGACAGAGGCAAGGAGGTGTTCGAAGGCATCCGACCTCCTCACCGCGAACGCACCATGGGTGGCCGTGAGCGCCGGGGTGGAAGACGTCGTGGACGTGGCGGTGGCGGTCGACCGCGCAGTGATCGTTATCTACCTCCCCCACGAGATGACCGCCGTCCCCGCCGTGGCTCCTTCTCCGATGATGGTGATACCCGGATGCGGGATTAAAAGGGCATGTGCCTTATTTGTCATGTAGCACCCACGAAACGGGCAGAGATGACACGACATAGATCTTGTCTTGTACACAAATGATGTGTGAGCTGGAGCTCAATATCCTGGAGGGTGGCGTCGAGGAAAAAAAGTTAAGGAGCCCCAGAAAATATGCAATGGGTTTTATGATATCACTGAATTGATCACCTCTAATTTTTAATCGTTATTGCCTCTGCATTGATCATTATGTTCAGAGTTTGGATAATGATCTTTTATCATGGGCAGCGGTTCTGTAAATATCATGGCTCGTTATAAACTGCTACACTTAACAGTTAGATAACACAGTATATCATTTATCACATGACGAATTAATAGCGTAGAAATGGTATCATAATGTTTCTTATAGTCCGATAATTTTTGAATAGTACATTCTCCAAAACAGCAGCCGTAACCCTTGCTCCCGATAAATCAATAGACGTTACCCAACCACCCATCCCAGACGCCAAAACTATCTCAGACTCTTTGTTCAAGCACTAGCAGTAAGAGGAGTAGGCTCAACACCAACACGCTCTCGGCTCATGATGTCGAGCATCAGAGGGGTGGGTCGGTTGTCCTTGAAAACAACCTGGTTGCTCTTGGCGAGCTGGACGTTCTGAAGGTACTTGTCAAAGAGGTAAGAGCTGTCCATGGGGCCTCCCTTGGCCTCAGGGTGGAACTGAGTCGAGAAGATAGGCCGGGTCTTGTGGAGCATGCCCTCGTTGGAACCATCGTTAAGGTTGACGAAGTACTCCTTGTAGTCGCTGGGGAGGGTGCTGGCGTCGATGGCGTAACCGTGGTTCTGGCTGGTGATGTGGCACAGACCAGTGGTTAAGTCGAGAGCGGGAATGTTGTGCGCTCGGTTACCATACTTGAGCTTGATGGTGCGAGCACCGACTGCAAGAGCCAGAAGCTGGTGGCCCAGACAAATACCCATGATGGGGATGTTGGAGGTCTCCATGAGGCGGGCAAGGTTGTGGACAGTGGCCTGGCAATGGGTAGGGTCACCAGGACCGTTGGAGATGAATACACCATCAAAGTGCTGAGAGACTTTGTGGATCGGGTAGTCGTAGGGGAAAACGGTGACGGAAGCACCGCGGCTGACAAGGCTGCGAAGGATGTTCTCCTTGACACCACAGTCGATAAGAGCAACGTGAAGAGAGGCACCAGGAGACTCAACAACGAAGGGAGCCTTGGTGGTAACACGCTTTACAAGGTTGATCTGACCAGGGTCGACAAAACCCTCGTCCTCATCAGCATCGTACTCTTCTCCAACGGAGATCCTAGCCAGGGAAGATCCCTGCTCTCGGAGGTGGGTGACAATGGCACGGGTATCGACGCCAGAGATGGCGGGAACGCCCTCTCGCGCACACCACTCGCTAAGACTCTCGACGGCAGTCCAATGGCTGTAGTTGACAGCGACATCGGAGACAACGATACCAGCACATTGAACGTGGGGAGACTCGAAGTACTTGAGAAGGTTGAACTCGTCTCGAACAGCGGAAGGAACACCGTAGTTGCCAATAAGGGGCTGGGTGAAGACGAGAATCTGGCCTCGGTAGGAGGGATCGGTCATGGACTCGGGGTAGCCAACGAGAGAGGTGGTGAAGACGGCTTCACCAGAAACGTTGGCATTGGCACCAAAGGCCGTGCCCTGGAAGACGGGGCCGTCCTGTTGATGTATTAGCTTGGGCTTTGTGGAGAAACCTTCATAGAGCAGCACGTACTCGGATGGTGAGAGTGGCAGGAAGGGAAGCAGCAGGAGCAGTGGCTCGAGCATTTGAGTGAGGCATAGCCCTACCCTTGCTACCAGCAACAGCCTTCTCGGACAGGTATCGGACCTGAAGCATGGTTCGGCCAGAAGCCGACGCGGACTTGGCCGCGGGTTTGGCAAAGGAAGCCAGTCGGGAGAACATTTTGTTATATGTAGATTGTTGTTGTAAGGTTTACAGAGAAGATAATCGATTGTTCGGTGAAAGTTCTTTAGCAAGACTGGGACTTCCAGAGATGGTCTATATGAAGGCAATGAGTTAGTGTCGATGTTTAATAGACAGACAAGAGAAGGTTTCGAGCGGTGAGTCAAAACCAGCGAAGGGCACGAACCAGAGAGATAATCCTGCGAGGAAATGAGTTAGCATTGAAATCGATTCAAGTATTGTGAGCATCTTGCTGAAGATATGAGGGGAATAGAGTGAATCCAGATTCATTTGGAGCTTCCAAAGCTTATTGTAAAGCCACAGATGAAGATGTGTTCGATCATGGCGGGGTTGCAGTACAGGTGTTGTCTCACACGCGATGCAAAATAAAATAGAAGTGAACGTACCTGCGAGGTGAAGATGGAAAGGCGCCCGTTCATATGGGCGGATTCGGAGACGAGCTCAAATCAGGGGTTGTAAGACAAGGTGCAATCGAGTTGCGGGAGCGTTGAATTGAATTGAGTCGAGGATTTGAAGTGACCTAGAAGATCTTGTAGAGTTATCGCAAGGATTTCTTTCTGTAGAAGAAGAGAAAAAGAGAAAAGAGTCAAGAGGTGGGATATTGAGGTGGGAAGAAAAGATGGGAGAAGGTGCGATGCCGCTCCGCTGGCGCCGCCCCGAATAGGAAATCTGACAACACCATCTTGGTCATTGGCAAGTTTTTCCCTCTGGAGTGGGTTCCTCGGTGTAAATTCCTCTCCAGCGGAACCCTGATGCCGCTCTTCCGCCGAGGAAACCAGTGGTGGCGGCCAGAGCGCTCCGCCTGATGGCACCTCTGTAGGGGGTGCTAGAACGTTATGACTGCCCCTCTGCCAGGTACTGGACCCTTGGGACAAGACTCAGAGACACCTCCGATATCGTTTTTTGATCTTTTTCCCCCTTCTTTTTCTTCCCTTCAGGCTTCAACATCAATTACACCTCGCATCGCGACCTCTAGGTACTGTGTCGAGACCTGCAGATGATTCTACACACGCTTGTCTCTTTCCCTCTGTCACTCACTTTACATATTAGAATTAAATCACTGAATCTATCTATGTAATATCGACGTCTCTTCATACTGTTGCTTGTCGATTCATATTTCACCTATTCAACGTGCACATCTCGACTGAGTCAAAGCCCTGGTCTCTATCAACTCAATGGAGCCATACCAGATCCACTGTCCCCCAGACAAACTCCAGAAATGTTGAGACGTCATTTGATTCGTCCTCGTTGAGTTTTCTCCTCTGGCGCGGGCGGTCAAACCCTGGAAGGAAAGCTAGAAGCATTCGTAGCGTAGCACTGTCGATCGTTTTTTGATAAGACCCAGTCTCTAACCTGTGGAGCCCCTGTCCCGTCAGGCACGTCCATCGAAACAACCTTGATTGTTTTGTGCGATAAGGACAGGCCGTGTCGGAGGGTTCTTGAGGCTCAACAGCCTTGGAGAACCACCAAGGCCAACTTTACGGCGTGGTCGAGTTGAGTTGGATGGACTCTTGGCCTTTGAAGCCGTTAGAACGGCTCTCGAACGGCTCTCGAACGTCTTTATAAATCATTATCTTCTCTTGAACGTTCAAGTTAGACTCTCGATAACCACCGGTCGATCGTCTCAACTTCCACGGCGGCGTATAAGTGCAAATTGTCGACTACCTTTTCTATGGCACCCCAGCGCCTCCAAGTGGAACAACTTGGAACAGTGGGTATAAACGCTTTTGAACGTGAACTCTACTACTTCGAACCCTCATTCATTGCGAATGAGGTTACCATTTTTTTAAAAAAAAAAAAAAATTCATTCTTCCTTTCTTTCTTTTTCTCAGTCTATATTCCTACCCATGTCCATAGCATGCTAACTCTATATCTCTGTGTTCTACTCCGTAATGCCTCTTTCTTTATTGTTTATAATTTCTCAGGCTAGTAGTAGCAGATCGAAACCATAAATTGAATCCTTGTCATGAGCTGGCTGGAAGTTGGTTGACGTGCAGAGCTACCGAACTGTCTAAACGTATCTCATCATGACTCTCAAATGAGAAACGGAACAGTATGTTAGGAAACACTAGCAGTCATACTTCTTATCTATATGCCAATTTAAGCTGCCTACCTAATGAATCGCCGTCACTGAATGTCGCTAGAAATATCACACTATTGAATTGTAGTCGCACGACTTGATATCCATATATCGGTGTTTATGTGTTCACTAGTTATTCTTTGTACATATTTACAGAGCACCAAGCTCCTTGAGTTTGCTAACAAGACCACCAACATCCTCCACCTTGCCACCACCCTGTCGAGTGGGAGGCTCTGTTTATAAATCAGCAACAATTCTACTGCATATCTGAAACACACATTTAACAGAAGAGTGAACTCACCAATAACCTTGAGCGTCTTGAGACGCTTCACACCGTCCAATCCAAAGTCCGCTAACTTTGTCTTTTCCAACTTCTTCTTCTTAGCCTTCATGATATTGGGCAAGCTTGCGTATCGGGGCTCGTTGAGCCGTAGGTCAGTTGTGATGATCATAGGCAGCTTGGCGCGCACCGTCTCGACACCACCATCAACCTCCTTCGTTACGGTAACCTCGTCGCCTGCTCCGAACTCGATCTTGCTGGCTTGTGTCGCCTGCGGCCATCCGAGCAGACCCGCGAGCATCTGGCCCGTCTGGTTGGCGTCGTCGTCGATGCTCTGCTTGCCCAGCACCACCAGGTTGCTCTTCTGCTGTTCTACTGCTTTTTGTAGCAGCTTGGCCACTGTTAGAGGCTCGATCTCCTCGCCATCCTTAAGCTCGACGTGAATACCCCGGTCTGCGCCCATGGCCATGGCTGTTCGCAGCACATCCTGGGCCTTGGGTGGGCCTGCAGAGATGACACAGATGTCCTCAACACCGCCGGGCGCACGCTTCTTCTCGCGGATGCGCACTGACTCCTCGACCGAGAGTTCGTCGAAGGGGTTCATCGAGTGTTTGACACCGGCTGTCTCGACGGCCGTCTGGGCCTTATTAACTCGGGGCTTGACCTGTGGTGGCTGTTAGCGCTCAGAGGTTTCCTCATAACCAATTTCTAGTTCCTGACCGCATAGTCGATAACCCGCTTCACTGGGACGAGGATCCGTAGGGCTGACATGTTGTATTGCTGTTGTTCAATGCGAGATTCAAGTTCTCAAAAGCGGCGAGTTTGTTCACAAGAGCCGGCCAAGGCGTCATGGCAAAGCTCGGCGCGGTACCGGCTAGGGCCGGTCCCAGCTCCAACCTCGGCCGACGGCCCACGTGACAAACTCGCCGACAACCAGCGATGTCGGGACTCTTCCACTGATGAGAATGTTTTCCATATTAAGTCATTGTGTAATTGTCTATAAACAATATTTCCGTACATCTTGACAAGGCCTCATCAGATAGCTTCCCGGGTTCTTACGTATAGTAACAAACCGGATGCTGTGGGAAACCCGGCTTTGAGAAATGACGGCAAGTTCGATGCAAATGCCGAGTTCAGCCACAGGTAACCAGTTCGGCATTGGCAACACCAAACGGTCACTGTTAGGCCTCGTTGAGACATAAGAGTAATCCCGAGCACACCTGTAGAGACTAGTTTCATTGACAAGCACGCCTATACTCCAATGCTCCGACTCCCGTACATCAACAACATGTCGTCCTTATTTACCCGCTCGCAGTATATCTCCGCTCACCAATCATCCCATGCGTCGTCCTGCTTCTTTGGTGGAGGGGCCGTTGTACTCCTCTTTCCCATGCCCATAGCACTTGTTCCAATTGCATTGTGACCAGGTTGTCTCTGGTCAGCCAGGTTCGAGAATTCATCCCAGAAGCTCTTCTTGCTCTCATCCAAGGGGGCTTCCCGGCCCTTCTGATTCTCGGGACCCCCCTCTACGAATCTTGTAAATCCTTCCTGCGCATTCTTGCCTGCTGCTTGAGCTTGCTTTGCAAAGGCCGAAGCTGTGAGTTGGGCCTGCTTGGCAAAGTCGCCATCGGCAATCTATCGAGATGGTGGTCAGAACCTGTAGATTAATAGCTACGATATGTGAGGATCAAAGACTTACCTGCTTAGCAGTAGGTTGAATATAACCATCATTAACAGTCTTGGCAGTCTTGGTGACTGTTGATGTGAACCATCCAAAGCCTTTCGTGAGGGTTGCTACAGCATCCTTTTGAATATCGCCAAAGTTGAGGTCATTATCTGAGTTGCTGGGCGCAGGTGTGCTTCCAAATCCGGCATACTTTCCACCCTGGCTAGGTGGTAGATGATCTGGTCGCGAGGCATTGTCTGCACCGAGCTTTGAGAAGTACTGGTCGTCCACCTTGACCTTCCCTCCTGGTCCCGCTGCAGGGCTCTCGTTCCGTCGTGCGCTGCCACTCATAGGAGTGCCAGTTCGCGATGCGGGCTTTGCGGGCGCAGGAGCGGGCTTCTTTTCACCAGGCACGTACTCACGGCCCTCGACTTTGCAGCTCAGTCTCTCCTTCCATTCCTCGCCTACTTCACCACTGTATCGTTCTGCAATAGTCGAGTCTTCCCAGGTAATACCCATCATCTTGGTCTGCTCGTGTTCCTCGAAGAAGTTCCTCCATCCCTCGTTACCGCCGAGTCGCATTCGTTCGATTTCGCCTGATTTGAAAGCATCCATGGAGATACTTCTGACGAAGGAGATGTGGACGCCGAGGCCTCGATGCACACCGGCGCACGAGAGGCAGATGAAGATACCAAACTTGGGGGAGGCCCATTGCGGGGATGGCGCATTGCAGTCACAGCAAATGTTGTTCTTTGATTCCTTTTGGAGAGTTGCGAGCTATCGGAGTAATTGGTGTTAGCGTATCGCATCATGCCAAGTCGCAACGTAAAGCAATAGGCAGAATGGGTAGAGATCTATTGAAAAGGGGATAGATGGATAGTAGAAGGACGACTAACCTTGGACCGCGTCTCGGGGTCAACCTCCCACATACCCTTGGACGCCATCGCGAAGGTCAGGTATGATACTGGTGCTGCGCTAGAATGTAGAGCTTATTGAACTGCGTATGGTTGAGTGAAACTGTAGAACACAGTCTTAATGATGAGTCGATGTCCAAATCCAATTGTAATCTGGAAATGGAAGGGAGACGTCCCAGCCCAGTGCGCTAGTGTTCATGCCATGCCCTTGCTGTCTATTTACACCACTCAGCGCTCAGTGCTCTCACGCTGGAGCATGGGTCTAGTCCCTCCCGTGTCCGGGCGTCTTCAGGCATGCGATCAGCGCTGTTCTGATTTAAGGGGTCAGGCCCACGGGGGCACTTTTATCTATTAACCAATATATAACTCCCACGCTCTATCAATAACAAACCCTGATGGACCGTTAGCTACGAGAATCTAGAACCAGCGATAGTCCATTCTTGCACACGTGAGCTGCAATAATCAAGATCTTGGTAGTTCGTCCCTTGCTGTCGATGATTCACTGTGTACTTGCTTGTCTCATGAACCGTCGACAGTGGAGGCTAACTTGGACGCAAAAGGTAAGCGAATTCGCTGCAGGCCAACTCTAAATGCTGCTCCTAGCCACAACAACAACGCCTTCGGCTCGTCCACCAATCCTATCAACTGCCTGAGATGGCAAAGTAATGAGTATGCAAAACATCACAAACACATATCACTACTGAATAATAACCATCACGAAAGCCTCACAACTCAGTCAACTACTTCATCAAAACGCCCTTTTTATAATAGTGCTAATCTTTTCTCTCCCTCCGGCTGCCTCCAGTGTAAACTAGTGTACAACCCAGCAGAATGGTGACGGAGAAAAGGGGATACAAATACAAGATAACAGAGGGCCTGTGAACTTTTTTGTGTTCCGATCATGGAAATATTAAAGTGTTTGATGAGAAAAATGATCAAGGTTGACAAATAAACACCATCCCGAGATATCATCAGAGTTCGATTCGCTCTTGCTTACGTCCCCCAAAAACTCAGGAAAGGTGGAAAACCTTATTGTTTCTTTTCATCCTTGTAGCGAGAGTCTACCGTAAGAAAAATCGTTCAAATCGCATGCCAAATCGTAAGAGTAATCATCGAGACATGATGTCAAGTTCATGTCCGTGAAACTCGCGCCAAGCCTTGACTTAGGCAGTGGTGGCGGGAGTGGTGGAGGCAGGAGCAGCCTCAGCCGCCTTGGGGGCAGCGGGAGCGGCAGCAGCCTCGACGCCAGTAGCAGGGGCTGCCTCAGTAGCAGGGGCTGCCTCCTTCTGACCGTTGGTAGCATCACCTTCGTGCTCCTCATCGGTCTTGTCAGGGCTGTCAATGGCAACCTTGACGGCAATCTCACGGCCCTCAATCTCCTTTCCGTTCATCTCAGTAACAGCCTTCTGCTGGAGCTCCTCGGAAGCCAGAGTGACGAAACCGAAACCACGACCCTTGCGGGCCTCACCACGAGCCTGAAGCTTCTTGATCATGAATCGGGGAATAGGTCGAAGAGCGATCTTGGCGGAAGAGGGCTCATAAGCCTTGAAAAGCTCAATAAGCTGTCACAGTGTTAGCACATTATAAGAAAAGGCACCATTGGTGAACAACTGACCTTATCCTCGGTCAGGTCGTAAGGCAGGTTGGCAACCATAACTTTGGTCTTGGAAGGAATTCCGTCAGCGGGAGGGCCCCGCTCACGGCGCTCACGCTGGGGGCGAGCCTGAGTCTTGGAGGTCTTTGTGTTCTCGTCAGTGTTGATCTTGTTTGTAATATCGGACAAAGGTTGAACCTCAGCGGTGGCAGGAGCAGCGGCTGCGGGGGCAGCATCATCAGTAACGGTAGCGGCCTCAGTAGTTTCACCCTCCTTCTTCTCAGCACCCTCCTGTAGTTTTGTCAGTACTCGGTCCATATATCATTACAGTCAGGTATGACTCACACGACCAGCGCGGGCAGTACGGCCTCCGCGGCCACGGCCACGAGCTCGGCCACGTCCCGAAGCTCGACGACGAGAGCCCTCGGCACCGGAGCCCTCACCATTAGCACCCTCTGACTTCTCACCAGCAGGCTCGGGCTTGCGAGCGAGCTGGACGGAAACCTTGCGCTCAAGGATCTCCTTGCCGGAAAGCTCCTCGATAGCACGCTCGGCCTCGGTAGGGGTAGAGAGATCGACAAAAGCGTAACCGACAGGTCGGTCAGTACGAGGGTTCTTAGGGATCGAGACAGACTCGCTAATGGCAGGAAAGGTCAGTATATATTACGGCTCGTCCTTTATGGGGTGACGATGTGATGGTCCAGCCAGCGCAATCGACATTTTCTTTATTGGGCCAATGTATGTAGGCACGGGCATCCACCCATTCCATCTTCAGTGAGATCTGAAATACAAGGGAGGAGTCTTGCGCGTGCCTGCCCCAGAGTTGTCGTCATGTGAAATCCAGGGAGGGAGATCATGACGATGGCAGGGAGACACGTGTCTCCACCAGGGTATTTATCGTTTGGAGCAGAAAAGATGACATGAAGGGGATAAATATCCCGGGCAGAGGGTTAAGGATAGCGATGAAGACAAGATAGAACTTACACAAGGTAGCTCTTGAAGAAGTCCTTCAACTCCCCCTCAGTTGTCGCATAGGCCAGGTTGCCGATGTAGAGGCGGCGGCCCTCAGCAGCGCTGGCGGAAGCGGCCTCGTTGGCAGCGGTCTTGTCATCGGCAGGCTTGTTGCTGATGGAGGTATTGCTCAGAGTGTTTGCGACGTCATTAACGGCAGCATCCGTGTTGGTGTTGTTGGTGTTGGCGGCGGACATGTTGGCGGTTGGTGGATGAGGTTAGTGATTTGGTTGAGTATGACGTTCGAACTTGGACCTGTGGTGGAGGAGCGTTCGAAAACGATGGCTGCGGGTTGAACAGGTAGAACTCTGGTGCAATAAGGAGGAGATTGATCAGGGTAGCTTCGTGCCCTAGAAACGAGGTTGGGATTAGACAGACGGCGGTGCGTTGCGCGGAGACACAGGTGTTTGATGTTGTGATGGAGAAAGTGAAAGGAGGAAGTGATAAAGTGGTAGCGGGATCTGAAATATTTTCTCGCCTTTGGGTTTGGGGGGCACAGAGGAAGGAGG
>ONZP01000884.1:0-20144 GCA_900312805.1 Fusarium torulosum
TGTGAGTGTGAGTGTGAGTGTAAGTGTAAGTGTAAGTGTAAGTGTAAGTGAAAGTGTATGAAAGTTGCCGTTGAAGAATCTTCACCTCGCAGCCGCCAATAGCCAGAGGCGGAAGTGTTCTCCTGCACAGAAGCTTCCAAATCCGACTCTAAATCTCGATACAAAGCAGCCTGATTCGTATACCTGTGTCATGTCACCTATCCCATATTCCCAGTGGGGGGCGGGACTAGGATACTTGACTAAATGATCTGCATACAGGGTTGAATTTCTATGCTTCCTCGGACCGCCAAGTTGCACATAATCAGCCTCCCCAGGTTATGGTACTATGATAAACTCTATTTGACCCCAAGTATGGTATCCGGATTGTAATTCTGCATACCTCATAAACTCGCCCCATGCCTTAAAGTGCAAAACTCGCAGAGTTAGCATCTGTTGTTTAGGTCGATATATACTATTTATGGGTCCGGGGAGATAAAAAAAAAGCTTGCTTGGGAGGTGAGCACCGGGCCTGAATATAACCACGGTCTACCGGGGGGTGGGGGTTAAAGAACTGACGAATTAAGCAGTGTAGGCCGTAGTTGACGGAGCTTACCTCCGGCGAGTCTGGGGAAAGATGGGTTGTCAGGTTGTGTGCTCACGGCAGAGTACTCTAGATATCTTCAGCCTGGAGAACTGGAACTTGACGTCAACTCCACTTCATCAAGGGCCGCCTTGGTGGAGATTCTCCTCCTTATAGCTGAACAATGGCGAAACAAACTGTTTCATCATGATGCTGAGGTGAAGTGACTATGAACGAGAACATATAAATATGTTATGGGCACTCGCTCCCTATTCTCACCTATTCCAGCATATATATCCTTCACCCAATACTATCCCTCCCCTCTCATCATCTTCCACCCTCCAAGCCATCCGCAAGAGCGCAACCTCCTACAAGATGGCCGCCAAAATGGACAGGGCCCTCTCCTACCTGACCTTGAAGCCTGATATTGGCACCAACAGATATGAGGCTCCTTACCTCAACAAAGATGGCTATGTCGATTTCTCCCCCGGTGATCTCGAGAATCCACGAAACTGGTCCATGCCTCGGAAATGGGCTGTTACATGCCTCGCTGTTCTACTCGCCATGAACGGAAACTTTGCTTCAAGCATCTTCTCAGGCAGCATCGACTCTGTTGTCCAAGAGTTTGGCGTCTCGCAAGTTGCTGCAAGCTTGACAACCACCATGTTTCTCCTCGGGTTCTGCGCAGGACCTTTTGTCTTTGCGCCTCTATCTGAGTTCTACGGTCGTCGATGGATCTCCTATATCACTTTTATCGCATACATGGCTTTCAACTTTCTCTGCGCTTTCCCCACAAACTTCGGGTCGCTTCTCGTTGGAAGATTCTTGGCTGGGGTCTTTATCTCTGCTCCTCTGAGCACCACTCCCGGTGTCCTAGTCGATCTTTGGGACCCTATCGAGCGGGGGAATGCCACTGGAATCTTTAGCTTGGCTTCTTGGGTCGGTCCCTCGCTTGGACCTGTGGTTTCTGGCTTTGTCCAACTAAAGAAGGACTGGCGATGGGGCATGTACTCTGTCCTCTGGCTCGGAGCCCTGGCCGTACTCGTCATGTTCATGATCCCCGAAACGCATGCGCCGACTATCCTCGCCAAAAAATCCAAACGGGCTCGACAGTCTGGAATTTCTGGGTATGAGAAGGCAACCATGGAGGGAGAAGAGGACAAGCCCAGCCTGGCCCACGTCTACAAGCTGGCACTCACACGACCTTGGATTCTCATGTTCGACCTCATCTCTCTTCTCTGCTCTATCTACACCTGCATTGTATTCACCCTCCAGTTTATGCTCTTTAGCATCTATCCTATTGTCTTTCGGGACATGAGAGGCTGGAACGCCGGAGTTTCACAGCTACCTCTGCTCGGCCAGGTCGTTGGGGCTGTTCTTGGAACTATTGTCATATTTGTCGACAGTGAGCGAAGGCGAAGCAAGGAGGCGTCTGGAAAGACTCTCTTGCCAGAGGATCGACTTCTCATGGCCATGTTTGGCGGTGTTGCGTTCCCCATCACCATGTTCTGGCTTGCATGGTCAGCCGAGTATAAGTAAGTTCTTTCGTTTCCTGTTTCTCAATAAGCAATTGATTGTAACTAACACGAAATAGTGCCGTTCCCTGGATTGTCCCGACACTCGCTGGCACTTTTCTCTCCGCCGCTCTGATGCTGGTATATGTTGCCATTATCAACTACCTCACCGACACCTACGCCCAGTACGCAGCCTCTGTCATCGCAGCAAACACTGTTGCTCGCTCAGCCGGTAGCGCAGCGGCTCCCCTATTCACGACCCAGATGTTCATCGCTCTCGGTGTCGGCGGTGGAGGTTCTCTCATCGGAGGAGTCGCAACTATGCTTGCCATCATTCCCTTTGTATTCTTCTGGTACGGCGCTCGCATCCGAAGAAAGAGCAAGTACGCCCTCGTCGAACCTGATCAGATGGATAAGATGGATGAAGAGGCAGATCCTACCGATTACGGTGTCCAGGATGGCGAGACTCAGCACACGGGCGATATGGATGAGCCTGATGCTACCAAGCGCTCTGATGAGGTATGATTTGTCAATAAAGTTACAGCATCTAAACGGCTATGCCCTGTACAGTATGATTAATCTCAACTGGAAAAATGGTACGGAATCTCTTCAAATGGAGTTTGGGGTTTGCAAAGGCAGCATGCAATGGTTTGGTTCATGTAACACTATAACGCCTTGTATGAGATTTGGGCTCTAGAGTGGTATTGGTACGGAATTGGTGTTATGGATGGGGTTTTATAGCATATTCTAGCGTGTTATCGCCAATTTCAACTTTTATCGTATACAACTGAGAATCTGCTGTATTTATTCATGACAACTTCATTACTAGGTGTCAGTTCGTGTATCTAGATCAACCCAAGACTAATGTTCAAATGGTTCCGCTTAATAGAGGAGAATATATAAGCATTAACATTTCGTTAGTAACAGAAGCATTTGGAAGCATAATATGGTATATCTGATATCACTGGACCAACTGCCGACTTATAGTAGCCAATAAAATAAGGCTTAGGGATAGTAGAGTACTCCGTACTGCATATAGTACATACTTGGGTCGAACGGTGTGGCTGATGCTGTCAAAACGTGGCTAAGCTGGTCATGAACTCTCATCAGCTGTTGCCTACAAAATATTGCGTCACATGTCGGCAAGTCAAACTCAAAAGTCAAAAGATGTGAAAGGAAAGAGGCGATTGGATGGGTTTAACTTTCCTTTCTCCCTCTTCCCGCCCGGCTTGGCTTGTCTTGTAGCATGTGCTTGACCGTTGCTTTTATTAATTATTAGCCCCGAGTTTCACAAGGTGACAAGTGTTTCTAGAAGAGAACAACTCATCAAACGTGGCAAAAATCCAGTTCAAGGCCAAGTACCGTATCGAGTCGCTAATGCAGATATCCATGGACCCCCTTCCTTGTGTGAGGTAGGACAGATCGCGCAAGTCCCGTCGAGGAAACGATTCCTGAGCCTCACTCTAACAAACTTGAGACGATCCCTACTGTTCGAAGCGAGATCTGGGGAGAGAGAGATCAAGCTGGGGGACTGATTTCCAAGGTTGACTTGATGTTAAAGAGCCTCACTTTGAACAAAGCCCACTGGGGGGGGCTCTCTTAGTTAACAGGGTAGACCTGGATCCGATGATACGGAGCCTCCGACACAAGTCAAGTTCTCTGTCCTCAGCTACCGCAAGAGAGCGGAGAAGCAATCGCTCCATGATTATATCTCCCAACGTCACGTTTCAACCGCTTCTATCATGTTCTCGGTATCGCCGGGCGTTAAGAGCGTTTTTGCTTTGCAGTGGAAACAAATAACTTGTGGCGCAAGCGAACCTAAAGAAACAAAAACTGGGCTGTGCTGGTGCGCTGAAAGAATGCCCAGCTGGCTGTTAGATGCCGTGCCCCAGCGCCCAGCGCACCCAAGAGCTTCTAGTGGGCCCTACAAGGCCGCAATCCCTGTCGAATAGCGTCAGCGCTGTGCGTCCAGCTTAACAAGAACCCCTCTTGATTACGTCGTTGCTTTCGCCCCGCTTGTACAGCAGAAGATAGATGGATGTACTAAGAGACCGACCTTTTGAGTGCTGTGACGATATTCTTTGTTAACGATACAGTCCAATCATCGTAGTAAAACATAACATGTAGCCTGATAATCTATCAAGAGAAAAACCAAAATAGCACACCTAGAGGCCTAACCGGAACCGCACCCATTCCTGTTTATTAGAGTTCCAACAAGGGAAAGCCAGTGTCTCCGTTGCTGCCTTCCGTATTCCGTTGATGCCCATCCATCCACCTTTCCACCTTCCACCCATTTACCAACTAAGGTAAAGCAGGTTCGGTCGTCCACTAACACACTCTACACCTGCCGGCTCAACCCACTTTCTTGACTTTGCCTTCTGGCTCCCGCTCCATCCCTCCTGTCCGTCCTAGGTTCCTTCCCCCTTGTAACCGTACCAAAGGACCCTGTTTTGCTTGAGGGTCTTGCGTCTCGTCTTGTCTTGGTTGTGGCTGGGTTTCTCTTGCTTCTTTTCTTAAACTGTTCGTCCCGCCACATCCTCTTTCCTTTTCCTCCTTGCATCGCCAGAATCATTCAGATTTGATTTAAATACAGCAACAAACAAACATCACTTATCCTCCCTCACGTTGCAAAAACCTAAACTATACAGCAAACATCACATATTACGTCATCATCAGAATATAGCAACAATAAAGAAAAGACACACACCGTCATGTCAAACTACGACCCGTACGACCGGGACTACTCTCGCCGCTATGTGCGAGAGGAACGTCGAGAGGAACCTCGTTATCTCGACCCTCGAGACTCTTTCACCTCAAAGACCCACCGCGAGATTGTTCCCCGTGGTCGCGAGGATAGCGATCTATCAATAGAGGAGGTTCGACGGGATTTCCCTCCTCCTGGCACCCGCGATATCCGCCGGGCCCGATCAGCTGGACCAAACTATTACGAAGAAGAGTACGAGTACCGTCGCGGCTACGACCCTCGTGACCGCGACCGCGACCACGACCGCCGCTCTCACCGAGGTCACTCCAGCCCATACTATGAAGATGAGGATCGCAAATCCAAACCCAAGGGTATGTCCAAGAATGAGAAGATTATCGCAGCTGTTGCTGGTGCCGCCCTTTTGGCAGGTGGTAAGGAGCTGTACGATCGCCGTGAAGCTAAAGAGGACCGCACTGAAGTCCAACGCAACCCTCTTTCTACTGCTGCTCTCGCCGGAGTCGGCGCCTTAGCTGCCTACCAGGGCGCCCAGTTCTACAACAAGCAGCAGGCCAAGAAGGACCAAAAGGCCAACATGATTCTTCAGCGTGGCCGTGACGGCTATTACAGCGATTACTACTCTGACGAGGAAGACAGCCCCCGGGAGAAGAAGGGTCATAAGAACTTCCTTGAGAGCGCCATTGCAGCTACCGGTCTTGGTGCTGCGGTTAAGAGTCTTACCGGCGGCGGAGACGACACTAGAAGCCGCCGTGGAGGTAGCCCCTCCAGCGACCGTTCTCGTTCTCATGCAGGTGGCAGCGGCGGCGCCAACAAGATTCAGAAGGCCGCCATGGCCTCTCTGCTTGCTGGTGCCACAGAGGCATTCCGCGTAGCCAAAGAGCCTGGCGGTTGGAAGGGCGAGAAGACAAAGCGCATTCTTACCGCAGCTGCTGGTGCCGCTGCTGTCGATACAGCAACCGATGATAAGGGAGGAAAGTTGGGCCTGGCCGAATCTGTGATTGGTGGTTTGGTCGGTAACCGCTTGATTCGTGGTTCAAGGAACGACATCGAAGAAGACCACAAGACCGGTCGCAGCCGCTCTCGCTCTCGCGCTCGATCCAAGTCCCAGTCAGGTGGTGGTGGCGGAGCAAGCGGCCTTGCCGCCCTCGCGACTGCTGGCTTAGGTGCCCTTGGTGCAAAGAAGGTTCTGGACCAGTCACGATCGCGATCCAGGAGCCGCGGCGGAAGAGGAAGAGGCAGAAGCACTTCGTATAGCCCATCTCCAGATCGACGCCGTCAGCGCAGTCGAAGCCGAAGTGTTGTTGACAAGGCCCGTAACGGCCTGGCCAAACTCGGTATTGGCGCCGGAGCTGGTGCTGCAGCCGCTGATGACTATCATCGACGTGATCAAGACGACTTTAGTGACCGCGGAGGTGGCCGTTCCCGTCGATACTCGGACGACATGTACGATAATCGACGACCTGGCAGCAACCGAGATTATTACGACGACGATCGATCATACCGCAGCAAGCCCAAAGAGCGGCGACGAGGGGGACGCTCTGACTACTCGTCCTCGTCGTCAGATCTAGGAGATTCTGATGAAGATGAAAAGCGAGCAAAGAAAATGAGAGGTAAGCAACTCGTTACTACTGGCTTGGCAGCCGTGGCCACTATCCATGCAGCGCACGAGGTCTATTCTAGTATGGAGAAGAGGAATGCACGACGCAAGGCAGTCAAAGAAGGACGACTGAGTGAGGGCGAGGCCAAGAAGCTTAAGACCAAAGCAATCATGCAAGACGCCGCATCTGTCGGCATTGCTGCTATGGGTATCAAGGGAGCCATATCAGAGATGAAGGAAGCCAAAGAGTTGACACAAGAGTGCAAACATTTCAACGAAGAAAAGGCTCGTCGCCATGAGAAGCGAATGCAAAGACGCTTGCGCGAGCAATCCATGAGCGACGGCAGGAGAAGAGCTGACAGCTGGGCTCCTTCGTCTCGGCGGGTTGATGGGTACGACTCGGACATCGAGTACGAATACTTTGACCCAAGAGACTATGAGGGTAAACCCAACAGAGGCAACACTTTTCCTGCAGAACCGTACGGGACAGACACTTACAGGAGAAATCCCCACAACGGTTTGCCATCTCCCTATTAAAGATTTGGCTGTCTTGGGCAATTTTGGCTCCCTCTCACTCACTCATACAACCCTACAACATTTAAAATCATGACTAATGACGAAACGACTTATTGACTCATGAGAATCTTGGGTCCTGCTTACGGCAGTGTTATTGGATAAATGACAAGGGAAAACAGGAGAAAAGAAGAAAGACTGAAAAGAGAAGGAAAACTGATGTGGATGTGATCTACTGCGCTGTGCTGCATGGTGTGGCTTTTGTTTCGCTGCTGAAATTCCCCTGCATCAGATAGATGAAGCATTTGCTTTCTACCCACAACCATTCCCACCTTCGTTTCACACGTGTATTCAAGACAGAGACTAACGACGATGATTGCTTAGACCATCGCCGATACTGAGCCAGTGGCTCGATCCCTGCATCGCTCATGCGGGACAGGCCGCATGCGCAGAAGCCGAATCAAAACCACATCTCGGCAGACCGGCACACGCATCCATACCTGTCCAACGATGGACAAGCTGCCTAATCCTACTAGATGGGTGGGGCAGAGTCTAGAAAAATCGTTGAAACAGGTAGGCGAACGGGAGTGGTACGCGCTGACCCGACAAGATGGAAAGAGAGGGGCAGAGAGAAAGGAATGGGAGATACATCTGGTGATAGCAAATCACTGTATGCACGATGATGATGGGTGGGAACGCGGATACCCGGCCTCGGGAAGAACGGCTTCGTGGGAAGACGGGGGCTTGCAGATCAAGATTCGGCGATTGGATAAAACGCGACGAGGAATCGGGAATAGGTAAGACAAGAAAGACCATGTGTTTTCTTGATGGGATATGGCAACACGATACGACACGATATGATGGATGGATGGATGAATGGGCTCTTTTTTTTTTTTTTTGTTGTTGTTTTTTGTCGTGGATTTTTATATATGTTATTCTGGATATGAGAATAGGATTCTTGGGTATTGATTGCCCAGTTCCTTGAACAACTTGACGATTCATGACTTATAATGAACGACCTACTTAGCTTATCTAAATCAAATGTCTCGTATCTCTGACCGGTCAGTGTGAAAATACAGTGTGACTGTGAGCTACTACATGTCTGATGGATCGTGAATGCCAATTTGGTTATTTATTCATATCAGGTTGCATCTTCTGTGTCACCTTTTTACGATACAGTTTTCCATCCCTGACCCTGTGCCTGTCGCTCATTTGAACCGACCATTTTTCTTGTTTCCCAAATCTTGCTTAGCTTATGCCAAGACGTCATCATATCGTGACGTCACTTTCAAGTAACCACTTCACTTGCATGGACAACTCAGCCAAATCGCTTTGGTCACGACGTCCAATTATGCAGCCAAAGCAAAGCAACAGACGGAAAAAGAAAATACCACGTCTCCCGGGCTTTGCCCATAAGATATTGGTGGGCTTTTGTTGTACACATTAGGAATTTTTTTATGTAGTCTTCCGTCTGCGTTGCGCAGCACATAGCAGACAGTGATAGGATGATTAATAACCACAAGACAGACAAGTCGAGCTGGTATACGGTACTATTATTCTGCAAGGGAACAGCGCTATGAAACGGGTGTAGGCTTCTCGCCTTGGTATCAGCAGTTGCATGCTCATGCGCCGAGACCTCCCCCTGACTGCTGCTTCCAGCTCTGCGCCATAGACAAGAGATTGGACAGGTTGGCTGCTTGCTTGTCGTCGGCGGGGAAGACATAGTCGATATATTCCTCCCACGAATCGTCGTCGAGCTTTCTCCGTCGCTTCGTCTTGCGTGGCATCTGTTTCTGCACCGCCTCCACATCCTCTACAGAGCCGTGCGTGCGCTCGAACGACAACCAGGCGTTGAGGAGTGAAACACACTCTTCCTTAAGGTCTCTATCTCGCATGCTCTTGTGCGCTCGCTTGAAGACCTTTCGTGCTCGCGCCTTGGCCTCTTCGCTGACTGGTTGCTCCTCGTCGCCCTCTTCCTCCTCCTCTTCGGGGATGTTGATCTCGAAGTGTGCGTAACTAATCCAGACCTTGACGTGGTCCGTCTTCTCGAGAAGGCGCTCGTAAAGATCTCGTGTGCGCTCGTACTCGCCCTCTTCCTCCTCGAAGTCGATGTATGCTTTCCACAGCAGTTCTGGCATATCGAGCTGTTGTTGCTGAACGGCGAGTTCAAAGATAGCTCGCGTACGCTCCAGGTCATCCAGGCCGCGCTCGAGCTCCGCAAACTTGATCCATGTCTGGCAGTTGGCTGGGTTGTACTCGATGTGCTTTTCATATAGAGTACGGCACCGCACAAACTCGAACAGTTTACGCTCCAGGTCAATGTAGCCGTTGAAGATCTTGTCCTTTGGACACATACCGATGGCGCGACCGAGGAGTTTCCGCGCTGCAGTAAGCTGGCCCTGTCGGATCTCAAAGTGCGCTGCCATGAGCCAGATTTTGGCAAATGTGAATCTCTTGTGTGGAATCAGTCCCAAGCATGTGTTGTAGATCTGCCGTGTGCGCTCGACATCCTGTCCCTCCGTCTCTTCCCATATGGCGTAAAAGATCCACAGATAGATATACCGCCTCCAGTGTCGCTTCTCCTGTGTTGGCGGGACCTGAGCAACAGCCCTCTCGTATATGTCTCGAATCCGATCAGAGTCTTGAGAAGTCTCCTCGAGCTTTGCATAGTCAAACCAGGCATCGTAGTTCTTCGGGTTCTCTTTGATTAATTCTTCGTAGTATACTCTCCTCTTGGACAGAACAACATCTTCCACTCCATCCTTGTCGCCAAATTGCTTCTCAAAAGTTGTGTATGCCTTGTGCAGGATCATCGATCTAGATCGCGGTAGTCGATCGAGGGCGTACTTGTATATCGCACGAGCGCGCTCATACTCTTTTAGCTTCGCCTCGAATCGAGCATAGGCGATGAACAACTTTTCATCAACAAACTCGTCACCCAGCGCCTCTACTGCCTCGCCAAAAACTTCCCGCACCTGGTCGCTGGTGCCGAATTCCTCCTCAAACTTAGCCCACTTTATCCAATTCCGCGGCTCAGGGTGAATCATGGTAAAGGTTCGGAAGATCTCTCGTGCTCGCTCGAATTCGCCGTATCGCTTCTCCAATTTGATGTATGAGCTCCACGCCGCCTCGTCGGGCTGCCATTGCATCCATCGGTCAAAGACTTTTCGTGTACCGGGAATATTGCCCAGCATCTCCTCCATGTAGACATATTTATACCAGAGCTTGTCGACTCGTGGTAGGCGCGCAACGGCGCGGTCGAGCAGGTTTCGCGCATGGTTGATATTCCTGGACTTCATCTCAGCCTCGATGTACCGAATCCATAGCTGAACATTGTTGGGATGAGCATCGAGTGCGCGCTCAAAGATGGATCGTGCGCGTGCAAACTCCTTCTGCTCAAGTTCCCATGACGCATATCGCAGCCAGTTGTTCATGTTGAGTCGATTACGTCGCACATAGTCCTCAAACTCCTTTCTTTTCCTTCCCTGGAACTCATGAAGCTCTTCCAAATCAGCAAATCGTTGGGTAGGTGCCTGAACCCCGACTTCTTGTCTGTCAACAGCTTCTCGAAGCAACTGTTCGGCGCTGATTTGAACAGGCGCGGCGGCCTTGTTCTTGACCCTCGGGGGTCCTCTTGATGACTCCATCGTGAAATTCTCGACTCTCTCACAACTCTCTCGATAGGATCAAATTGGCGAAGCCGATATCGCTGATACAAAGCAAAGTTGGGTGAAGGAGGAGAAGAAACGTGATGGATCAAGTTAAGGAGGGTCAAGAGCAACGCGACAAGCAAAGTGCAAGGCTCGAAAAATCAGGGTGTGGCTGACCAATGATATGTGATTTGTGCGCTGCGGTGCGCGGTCCACTTTTTCTGTGTGGCGCTCATCAGCCTCGCATTTGAGATAATCTCTTAGCTAAGGTAAGTTAAATATTTATAGTTCAGGCATGCTCGCCTACTCCACGACTTCTTTCGCGATAATCAATTTTATCCATCCATATCATCCTTTTGTAACACGCCGCCATCATGTCGACCGTCGCAGAGGATTTGCTCAACGATTTCGGAAGCTCAGGTGACGAGGCCGAAGAAGAGCACAACGATGGCCTCATCAAGGACGAAGCGACGAGTGGCAATCGCGACGCCATGGAATTGGATGGCGACTTCAACGCTGACGCCGATGTCAAAGATGGTGAAGACTCCGAAAATGAACGAAACAACAGAGAAGACTCCGAGGCTAGAAAAGTCAAGGTCGAGAAAATGCAGCTCGGAGGAGTCAAAGACGTCCAGAGCGTAGCCAGTCTGATGCGCACTCTAGAACCAATCCTCGAGGTTAGTACTATTCATTCCCCCATTCCCCAGCCGCTCCAACGGTCGCGTCTTGGTGGACGATTCGTTTACATCAGTTCTTTTGACGGACAGCCCTGACCTATTGCCTCGAACGCTACAGAAAATCGCACATTATCGATCGCAAACCGCGACTCAGAACACAAACATCGGAAACATCGAGGACCATCCCGAATACAATCTCCTGACACAGTCGAATAGTCTCTCAACCCAGATCGACGGCGAGGTCGTATTGGTCCACAAGTTCATTCGCGACCACTACTCGACACGCTTCCCCGAGCTTGAGCGGCTTGTAACGACACCCCTCGAGTATGCCAAGGTTGTCGCTATTCTGGGAAACGGACCCTTGGACTCGGAGAGCATTAAAGCTCTACAGACTTCGACCAACAACCCTCTGGGAATAACTCTCAAGTCTGTTCTCGATGGACCCTCCCTCATGATTGTCACGATCGAAGCTACGACATCAAAGGGACATGATATGACACCAGAAGAGCTTGAGCGCGTTTACAAAGCATGCGATATGGTCATTAACCTCAACAAGGCCAAGCAAACTTTGGCCGAATACGTGCAGTCACGCATGAACATCTTCTCACCTAATTTGACGGCACTCGTTGGTCCAGTTACAGCCGCCCAACTCCTAAATGCGGCAGGTGGACTCACAGGTCTCTCAAAGACGCCTGCCTGCAACATCGCTTCATGGGGTTCCAAGAAGAAGCAGTCAGGGCTGGCTACGAACATTGGTGTGCGGCAGCAAGGGTATCTATTCAATTCAGAAATGATCCGGGGTATTCCCAGCGACTTGAAGAAGCAAGCCATGAGAATCGTGTCAGCCAAGCTTGTCCTGGCCGCCCGAGTCGATCGTATTCACTCGAGTCCAGATGGTTCTACAGGAGAGGAACTCAAATCAGCGTGCCTCGAACGGCTTGAAAAACTAACAGAGCCACCGCCCAACAAGGGACAACGTGCGCTCCCGGTGCCAGACGACAAGCCATCTCGCAAGCGAGGTGGACGACGTGCTCGTAAGGCCAAGGAGGCTCTCGCAATGACCGATCTACGTAAAGCCCAAAACCGTATGACTTTTGGCAAGGAGGAGAAGGAGGTTGGCTACGGCACTGGCGAGTCGACTGTTGGTATGGGCATGATTGGACAGTCCAACGATGGTCGAATCCGTGGTATTCAGGTTGACCAACGTACCCGCGCAAAACTTGGAGTCAAACACAAAGGCTGGGGTGGAAACAGCTCGGTGGGCGGCGCCGCTTCGTCTATCGGTGGCTTCGGCCAATCTTCAAACATAAATCTGCAGGGACGCGGCCTGCGAGCATCTGGCGTCGGTAGCACAGTCGGGTCAGCGACTGGAACAGCGTCGTCACTGGCATTCACGCCCGTGCAGGGTCTGGAGCTGGTTGATCCCAAGATGCAAGCAGAGCTCAGCAAGAAGCGCAAAGCCGAAGAGGACCGGTGGTTCAAGGGCGGTTCCTTCACCCAGGTTGGAGGATCGTCAAGCGGGAGCGGATTCAAGGTACCAGATCTTCCGGCATCCAAACGAGTTGATACAGGATCGACCAAGATGGGACCTCCAGCATCGAAATGATGAGAATTTCCATCATGACCCAGACATAGTCATAACCCAATGTGGCGTTGTTAGGCGCAGGGATTTTGAGGATTGTGTTCGTCATGGGAAAGCGTGGGGATCGGTATGGGAAAGCGAACTTTTGCATCATCGTGATCATCGTGATCATCGCCGATGATGTATTGTACCAGCTCTGTGATTCGAGGAACAGTGTGGTATCACGGGGCTTTGCCGTGACAGCTGCGCCAATCAACAGGATGCAAAGAGATTAATTAAATTGGACAAGAAGAAGAAAAATGCGTGGAAATTTCACCAAGGCAGGTGTCCGGCGAATATGGCGTTTCATGAAGAGGATCTTGTAATACTGATAGCAGAGAAGAATGCTAATGAGAATCACAATCGGAAAAGAAAAGTGTTGCTCTCTGGATGGATCGACTTGTGTATCCGTAGCTTGAACATTCAAGCTCATCTCGTAGTGATACCTACCTACTACCTAGTTTGGTGTGTACTGAGTGATTGTCATGGGGAACTCGGCTCGGAATGTGATCAAAACCAAGACCGCATTGTCCAGGTCAAAAACCGGCTTTTGGGAGCTGCAATCGTTTGCTGTACGATGCGGTACAGTAGCAGACCCCGCACGTCGCATGGTACTGAAAGCAGACATTGCAGGGCATTGTAGGGTGTTGTTCCGGTTGCTGTAGGGTGTCAAATCTAAAACCGGGGTCCTCCTCAAGACCCAAGGGAAACATATAGTCACCAATCTCGATCGATCGACAGTGATCATCGCATTCACAACCAGCGTGACCTGTCAACAAAGACATGGTCGCAGCATATTGGTTCCTTTTTTTCTTTGAAGGATTTTTACGTCGCATCACGAGAGGCCCTTTGTCCCTTCTATCGTATTTAGGCTCGGTTGGTGTTCCTAGGTTCAGAGACGTTAAAGACGGCACCGCCGTTTGTGCGACGTTCAAGTGCTAAGCAAATGCCGTATTAGACTATCAGTTTGTTAGTCGATCGCACCACCTCAGCACAGGCATGGCAATGTAATGCAAGGTGAGTGTTCAGTTATCGATGTAGGGTAAATGCTGCTATCGCCAGTCGGCGGACAAGAAATAACCCTGCTGTTGTCTGGACAAGGGTGTCTTCACACCGCTAGAGACACCTGTTTCAGGGTATCGAGATGTGAAAGAGCTGTTTCGTTATCACTCACGACTTGTTCAGATACACGGTTATGTACTTGCCACCTGATAGAACAAGCAATGTTAGAATGGCGTGTACGCAATGTCCCTAGGCACAGTAGCTATTATCTTGAGAATAGACAATATGTTAGCATGATCAACTGAGCGTTTCTACCAACTCGACACTGATTCAAGATTGTGCAGATAGGTAATGCTCACCTGATGAAACAAAGACTTTCCATTCGACCAGTAATTAAGGCCCTTGATATCCGTACTCCTCAGAGAGATCATGTCTCTATTCACTTGTCTTCGAGAGTGGGGGACCGACTAGCTCGCGATGCCGCCAAGGTTTCCCCATTAGGGTTCGTCAGGACAGCAGCCCAATAGAAAGCTTCAACGGCACTTAGGTTAGCCAGGAGAAGCATAACCGACCGTTGATAGTGGCATGCATGGTTGATAGGAAGCCTTCGGGCGATGGGAGATGCCATGACGTGGCTGTAGACTTGTAGTCCCGCTTGGTTTGGATTAGACCGTGGATGGTTGTTAATCTACCTAATAATGTAGATGTGTATTGCGCCAAGCTAGCTATTCATAACAGTCGAACTATAAACAAGACGTTAGCATCAAGTTGATGAGCCACTCGCCTCTGGCAAGCAAAAGAGTTCAACTGATTGTATTACAATCAACTGCTAGGGCATCAGAAAGTATCGTAGCCAAGACCTGCATATAATTAGCCGGGCTCCAAGGGTAGGATGTAGAAGCCATGGCGTGTGGGGCTCTGTGTGAACAGTCGAAGCTGATCGAAGTTGATCATACCCTCAAAACGGTGACAACCCGGTACTGTACCGAGCGAGGAGGACGCACTTGCATGACCCAAAGAACACCAGAGAACAAAGAACAATCCCGAGAAGCATCGGCAATGCTCAATTTTGTTTTCTGACAAGGATTGCGACGGTTAGTGAGCAACCAAGCCAACCCCCGTCACCGGACTTGCTCCCACTGGCTGCTGGTTCGTCGCCTGGCTCCGGAGGACTGGTTTGGCGTACGGCTGGTAGCCGCTTGTGCCTGACCATCTATTCCCAAAGAACGATGGGTGCTCTCACCCGGCCGCTTCATTGGCCCCTCTGATGCTCAATGCCCTTAGCATAAAGGCCTAGTGAAGCGACAGAGGCGAGAGGGTACGGTATTACATCATGGCTCAGCGGCGATGCTGGCAAGGTCCCCTAATTCACTTCTCCACCGGTCACTTATCCTGTCTCGTCTGTCTTGAGTCTTGACGAATTGGTCCCTGCCCACCATGTGTGCTTTGCTGGAGCTCCGTAGACATTCTTAGCCTAGAGAGAATGATCGCCGGGGTCCCTTAGTTTGGACTGATCCCCTGTTTTTGTTCCCTCCGGGCCCTCTTCTCCGGGACCATGCCTTCACGCCCCCTGCCCCCCCTGCCCTTCTCAACTCAAAGTCTCAAAGCCTCAACACCCTTGAATTACTTGTCTCAAAGCCCCGCCCCTCGGTCGCTGTGGCGGTGGGACCCTCAGAGCCACGCGGACGGGACCGATGAGGCTGGCCTGCCAGGGCATCCGACCAAGCGTTTACCCACACGAACGGCGCCCAAGAAGCCCAAAAGGAACCGATCCCCCTTCCGACTTGAGATCTCGAATGAGCGTCGTTGACCCGATCCTTTTCGATGATTCGATCACCCTTAGTGAAAGCCGATGCGCTCCTCGCTGCCGCCAATTCACTATGCCCCGCTGAAGAGAAACAGAACCCTGACTGCGATCTGTTCGGTGACCAAGGAACTTACATGACACACTCTCAACCCTCGGTCATCTGCGTACAGCACTGTACTGTAATACTGTATTTTTTCTTCGTCCTGGTTTGGTTTTCTGACCGACCAGAAACCTTCGATTCACCGTCGTCAGACCAAAGTTGCCTCCGCGGTGGTCAGATTTTGAAACATTGTCGTGGTTGTGCAGCAGGAGAACCAAGAACATTCCCCGTCTTGGTATTGAGACGGTGTATTCAAGGCCATACCAATACCAGTACTTGATGTTCAGCGCATCTGGCGGCCACCTGTATATCTATGGCGGCTGTATAGATCAATACTAGGTCCGGATTCATCTTGCTATTCATATTGGTTACTCCGGCAGCACGTTCCCAGATAGGAGGTATTCTAAGCAAGATTCCTCGGATTGCTCCGGCCCTCTGCGTCATCACAATTATACGGTTGATGGAAGGCATATGCGCATACAGGGGCCTGTCACTTTGGAAGGGATAGCCCATTATCCTTGACAGATTCATAGAGCCCTGTCAAGTCTGGAGTACTTCGTCGCATTGGGGATGTTGTTTCTGGCTTCGGCAAATAGTACCAAATCAAGTCGAACACTGAAACGAGCTAAGATCTGCAATCTGATCGGGACGCATCAATGCCCGCGTGTAGAGTGTAGATGTCCTCGCAGCTCAGAGAGCCTCCAAATTCCATTAATCCCCAATGAAACACGATGGTGCTACTTGCAGCCTCAGCATGAAAAAGCAGACCCCAGCTTAGCTGTGGCTTTGGTGACGTCAGTAGGTGAACAAACCTTTACACCCAAGATATCTGGTGGAAGTGTACTGAAGGTCTGAAAGCTCCAGCCTCAAGTCATGGACTTGGAGAGGAAATTTGTGGATTATGGTTGGCAATCCGGAGCAAAACGACCGGAGGGCTGTTCAAGATCGCTTTTCAGATCGAGGTTATGTTGATGAACTTGGGGTAAATATCGTGCTCTATTGCAAGAAAACCTGGCAGACGCAACTGCAAGGTGAAAGTCAATCTTGCGATGAGAGAGGGGTGCAAGGAAGCAAGGCCAGGCCAGGCGTGCAGCTCGATCAGCCAGAACGAGCCATTCAGCTTCAGCAGATGATAGAGGAAACCTCCTCATCCATCAGGTTATCAACCAGTGCAGCTCGGTGTGATTGGACGGACACGCCCATGGAGCCTTCAACATCCCCATCCACTCACTGATGGAGAAAGTTACCACCTGAGCTGAGACTGAGAGGAAGTCAAGTCTTCAACAGGGTTCAACAACTACATTGCCTAGATTGCGACACCCTTCGGGGGCCGGGGATTGGCTCCGCAACAACAAAACAAATGGATTTGCAAGCACTGGATGGAGCCCTGTGGAAATAGAAACGATAGATAGAGTTTCGACGCTGACAGACGGAGGGTGGCCGAAATGCGTTGATTGGCTAAAAGGCAACTCGAAAGAAAAACTGTTGATGAAAGAGGTCTGAAAGCATGCCATTCTGATACCCTTCTAAAGTGTTAAAATTTGTTGGCGATTCCGGAGGGCTGTGTCTATTCCTTCTTGATGCGCTGTGTTGGTTTGTTTGACCTTTTTAACGAGAAACGAGTTCGGGTTCGTAGGAAGATTTCTCGACTGCTGCAACTGATCATGGTCGAGTAGGCTGACTTGATTCAGAAGTGGCCGTGTTGCGGCTGGTGCGGGCAGTACGCAGCGCGAATGTTGGCATAAAACCTGTCTCCACACCACATCCACCTCTCGACTCCCTTGATCGCCAATTTCTCGATCTTTTCCGATTATTGGTTGAAGGAGTTTTCTCCCCCCGGTTGTGATGGGGACCCTTGGGGACGACCCTGGGAGCATTAGCGTCCAGGGGATTGTCGTCCGTCCCCCGCCACCTCCACTTCCCTGCTTGCGAACTTGACAAGAAAGTTTGTTAATACCAACTAAGCAGAGGCAGGTTGAGGGTGCAGAAAAAAAAGAACCACGCGAGGATGAAATTGGTAAGGGATCAACGAATTTTGATGTAGGTAATTCTCCTATCTTTCTTCACCCACAGGGACAGCAGCGAATCTAGAGAAATCTGCGCGTGATTGGCCCACTAACACTCTGCTCCGTACTGTGCCCGCAACCAGCAACGGGCTTTGGGGTGAGACGAGGACGGGCTCGGTGGATCATGAGGGGTGCGCACGTTCCCCAAAGCTAAGAGTTAGTAAGGCACGGAGGTCTGAAGCTTTTTTGACGTTGCCCGGGAGGGGAAGTTCGTTGACTTCAGCAAGCTGACGCTGTCACCATGACGGCGCTCTTTGCTCAATGCCTTGTAAGCCTCTCTCGTATGTTGCATGGGCGCAACGCACTGGTCTTGGTGTTGAGGAGTAACTTGAGTAAGCGAACTAAGGGCGAGGAGTGAGTGAAAGGTTTGACTGGCGAGATACTCTGTAAATTTCAATATTTCAGTGACTATCTTTTAGCAACCGGTGCTTGATCGGTACGTCAGTCACCAGTTCCCGTAGAGATTTACGATAAACATCCTTCCGTTGTTGATGTCCCTTTGGGGTTGGAAAAAGGGGACTTGCAGGGTCCGACCAATACAGACAACCTCCTGGGGGCGTCGGGATTGAGCCCTGCATGAGTGGGAGAAAAAAGTTTATGTTGTACGCACTTGCTTAGGTCTTGCTCTGGTGTAACCGTTGTCTTTCTCGCGGCAATTAGGGGTCGCCAGTCCCTAAGCGTGAAGTCTCTCAGCTGGGGTCCTCGAGATGTCAAGAAACATGGTGGCTCTAGTTTAGAAGACAAAAAACGCTGATACAGTTTCTTATTCAGCTGAGGCCATACCTTTACCTAGTCTTTTTACATCAGTCAGGGACAATTACCAACCAACCTCTGGCGCAGTGGCTTGCTGCTGGTGCTTTAAAGTTGACGTCACCATGGTGCGATCAGATCCATGGACGGGGTACGGTGTCTCGGGGTCTTGAGTACTCTCCCACTAGCTCCTCTGATCCGGCTATCCGTCATGCTGACGCCTCAAATTTAGGGATCGAGATTGCAGTTGGGAAATCAGGGTCCAAGTTCCGGAGTGGTGTTCCGTGGGATAGTGCAGTATGTAGAATAGATAGTACTCCGAAGCACTCAAAATGAAATAGTTGATAATGCTAATATTGTTGTGGTGAAGGAAACCACGTTGCGCCGCGGCAGCCTCAATGCGGCCGAGTGAGCAAGTCTCGTGCGAGTGCAAGATGTTTGGTGTTTTTAGGAGCAGACGGTCTTGAAATATCTGTGACTTGTAGCCTTTCTTGCATTGGTAAAACTCGTTTTCGCCTGATCAGACCCAGGGAAGCCGGTGGAATCAGCATTGTGAGGTAGTAGCGAGGAGGGTGCGATGCCCTTGTAGGGAAGAGTAGACGGCCGTAGCGAAGGTAGCGGACTGAAGCAGAACTGAGCAAGGTCAAGCGTCAAGCGTCAAGCAGCGCAAAGCAAGGTGAGGTTCAAGAATAGGTACAGCATCCGAGTAGCGAGTGATCGACATTACCAGAGGTTAGGTAGGTGAAGAAGCGGTTCCATTCTCTCTCAGCGAGACCCCATTTAGGGAATAGCGTGCCCAGGAGCAACTCCGGCTTGGTGTGAATGTCTAAACCAAGCCCTTGGCCGTGGCCTTTTCACCTGCTGTACAGTACAGTACAGTGCAGTACAGTTTCTTGGCGGTTATCCATAAACCCTGGCAGGAGCAGCTCCACGAGTAGGATGGGTCCCTGTCGGTTGCAGCTGGTGACGGAGGCCATCAACAACCTCGTAGGCTCGTCCCTGGCAAGCGACCCCACACCACCGACTGCATGTTTGTCTGGACACCTTGACAGGGAAAGAGGTCAATAATGAAAACAATAACATGTATTGATGGATTCAGATACTTAGAGCTTGGAGGAACGTAAAGTAAAGACGTCTCATCCTACCTAGTACCTTTGTAGACACACACGCGATGCGACATCATCTCTGCACTAATGTCTTCGACTGCTCTACGAAGTACTGCTACTGCTGCTACCGCTACTGCCACAGCTACTGCCACAGCTACAGCTACAGCTCCCACAGTCTAATCATGCAAAATGCAGTTCCACGTTGTGGCTAGTGAGTGGATGAATGCTTTCACTGCCCGCTAACTAGCAGCTCCGACCCAAACCGTCTCAGCGGTTGCCCGCCTGGCCGTCTGGTGGCCTAGCCCTGGCATCAAATTGGTGAGGGGGAGGATGGAGGGGAGGGGGGAGCGGGAGCTTGCTGATGACTCTCAGGGCAGGTGCGTCCATGGGGTGTTTCCCATGTCAATCCAGGGTTTTTTCTTCTTAGGACCAAGGGCAGGTCGCTAGGGTGCCACAGTAC
>ONZP01000895.1:0-11062 GCA_900312805.1 Fusarium torulosum
TTATTATCTAAAGTTTATTAACTTTTCTAGTATTAAATAATATTACTAATAGCTTAGAGTAAGTATCTTACCTCTATAGTAATATCCCGGTATGAATATCCGCTTTTTATAGCCTATACTATAAGAGCTTTAATTATATTATTAAATTTATGGTTTCTTTAGCGATTAGTATATAAGATGGATAAAATCCCGTTTTTTTCCGATATAATTTATCTATATTTTTAATAAAATAAAGATACTATACCGGTCTGACTTTTAAAGGTGGATTATATATTAGCGGGGAGATGTCTATAGACTTTTAACCCGTAATTTTATATAGCATACTCGATACAGCGCCTAGGTACTTTAGTAGCTATATAAATTAACTAATATAGCTGGTATAAAGGCTATAACAGGCTAGTAGGTTCTAGGTATAGCCGATGAGGAAGGCAGTAAGAGAAGGGCTATCTTAATGCATTTTTGTTTAAAAAGTGTATATTTATTCTTCCTAGATCGAAGAATAAGTATACGGTAGAAATTATATAGAAATTCGGTTTATTCATCAGCAACCTTACCTCTTTAGGTTACGGCCAAAAGGGTACACCTAATAAACTTATATAACTTTGGGCCCGAATCGAACCTCTACGATCTATTCAATTTGTCACCAAAAGAGGCCTAATCGGGTAGGCAACCCGGTTCTTGTCATATATCGATTGGATCAGGGCCTTAATCCATTTGGAAATCATAGCGTGATATGTTATATTAGAGGAGACTTTTGGTCGCATCTTAAATGTCATCACTGCATTACTCGATGAGGCTGTCAGAATGACAAACTTTTGACTAACATCCCTTGCGTTTTACCTTTTTGTCTGAGACAAAGAGCTTGTTGAAAGAACGATTGATTGAACACCGTCGGGTGGAGTGATTGTGAACCACGTCTTCTTCCAAGCGGCTATTAGAGATTCACCTTTTGGTGGAGTTGGCGAGTCAAGCTATGGCGCGTACCATGGTCCTAATGGTGTAGCCTATTTCTCACCGAGGCGCTCAATGGTAAAGCCGCCGAATTGATGGATAACCTCATGGTTTTTATATACTCGCTTTATCACATGGAGGGCCTGGGTAAGATCTTAGTCAACAAGCTTGGCCTCACAAGAAGGGCGACAATGGCGCATCAGAAGATTAACGGGCGTGAAAGCCGTTCGATGCTTACTCTAAGTGTTGCCGCTGTCGAGTTAGCCAGTTTCTGGGACCAAAATCTATCGTTGCCTAAAGACTTTGTGTGATATAAGGGTCATGTCCTAACTACCTCAAATTAACCTTCTTAGCCTTAAGGCTATATAGGTCAACTAACAACTGAATCTGCTTGCTTCGCCTCATTCCTACAACAAAACACGTTCCTACAAGTTGAAAGTAGTTCCCTATTTGTCGAACTACGGCCACTTGATCAAGTCCGTGCAGTAGACATATCAAGTCGCCTTGCTATATGTTTGGAGGAAATCTCCCAATATAACCCTTCCTTGTCTCTGCTATAGAATGGTTGTAGGGCTTGGACTTTGCACCAAGAGTTTCTATGTGGCTTATTTCCTTGGCATATGTGTCCTCACTTTCATCATCGACAGGATCTTTGACAAGCAAGTGAAAGTAAAAAGCAGGGGGAACACAGACTCACAGGAACTTGTGCAAGCAGCTCCCTGACATAACACAAACGTCGTGCCCAAGAAACTCTGGAAGGTAGCTTACTCTCAGGAGGTGGATGGTTGAAACGAGCTAAGAACTTGAGAAATTCTAGACATCCTTCGATCGGTAGGTTAACCTATGTACTTTTAGGGACAGCAGATGGCTCAAGAAGAGTGCGTAAAGCAGTCAGAGGATGGCCCCCTAATACATAACTCCTATGACGTAATGCAAAATCCAAGGACCAAAAGATCGGCAAGCCTTCCGGGTGGAGAAGTTCTGCTCTACCGTACTCAGAGACCCTGGGGCCTATATTCTCGATATGGTCCGGAATAATCGCTGAAACCTCCATGTCAGGATCGGTTATTGTGGCATCAGACTCTGTTCTGAAGATACTTCCAAACCCTTCCCCGTCTTCGGCAAACACTGCATCAGCACACCCCCTAGAGGAGGGCTTCGCCCGTGCCTGACCCGGGGAGTTTGGGCCCATGATGGCATATCTCGGTCCATGTCCTAGCCGTATCCAACGCCAGCAAACATAAGAGGGCCCAGAGGCCCTCCCGACAAGGTCTAAGAAAGAGCATAAATAAGATCATAGGTATTAGGCTGGCTATATCTAATATTAGGAATATCTATATTGTGGTTTGTTAAACATTTTATAGAGTTAGGATGTTGAATATATTAGCAAATAAGAATTAAAATAGCAAGGTGGAAAGAATATAGCAGTCAGCAGGCTTTATTGAGTTTCCTACTATGGGAGCTAAACCTCTCTAAAAAGAGTTTTAATGATAAATATCTAACGTGTTTGATAAGCATGCGTCGCATCCAAGTATGCGTCGCACTGCACTGTGCGGTTAAAAATAGCTTACCCTATAGTGGTTAAAATCTTAGATAAAATAGCTAAAAATATAGAAAAACTAATTTATTTAATAGTATAGCTTAACACATGTAGAAGCATATTTTAAAGATTTCTTATTATTTTATAATCCATGGAAAACCTTAAAATATGGTATTATTTATAATTTAAATATACTTTAGCATTTTTAGTTATGAAGGATTTCTATACAAGTGTTAAAAAAGTATTTATAGCATATTTTATTAGTTATATAATATATTAAGTATATAGCTCTTTTAAGCTTTATATTGATTTTTAATAGACTTTTTAAAAGCCGGATTTAAGCTGTATAAGGTAATGCGACGCTGAATTATCTGCGATGCATGCTTATTAAACACGTTATGCTTAAGTGTGTATTAATAGAATTGTTTGTACTCAACTCATCATATAAGATATATAAGTCAGGCCAAGGGCTAAAAGCTTAATATAAAGTATAGCTATTATTCGGAGAAAACATTATTTAAAATTACCAGGGCGTACTTTTCTGACTTATAATTAACATCTCAAATATGGTATCCTCAGTACTTCAAATCGATTTCAAAGTGCTATTATCCATGTGGTTCATATCTGGTGATATAGCTTGGTTTGTTGCTGCTGATCTTACTAAACCCGATGTATAGGGTGAGGAGGAATGCCGGGACAGCAAACTATCCAGGCAGTGTTTTACATCGTGGTCGATATACTGCTGGATCATAACACAGTCGCAATCTGTGTGCTGCAGGAGCTGCCTCTTAATGTGGACGATCTCTGCCTTGAGTGAGTTATAGGAAGCATAAAGGTAATTATTTTGTGCTTCCAAGGTTTTTTGACGGGCGTCCAATGCTTCCTCTTCTCGTTGTTTGCGGCTACGGCATCTGCCTGCAGCCTTTCGATTTTTTTCACGTATGTGAAGCTCTCGCTCGGCCGAAAACTTCTTCTTGAAGTCAGCCGCAGGTTTACGACCCCGTTTGGGCTTCTTATTGGAGTTTTCGGTGACTCTGATTTGACTTGGTTTTGAGGCAGTGGGTCCGTGACAAGGCAAGTTGTCCTTGGTCACTGGTCCTGAGGCGTCTATATCCAACTGTTTTAAAGGGTTGCCACTGATAAGAGAAACTCCTGAATTCTTTTCTTGAGTTTGGCCAAGGCTCGCGTCTGTCTGAGATGCTGAAGAAGTATCAAGCCATTGTTTGTGAAACAGAGAATCAGTATCTTGATCGAGGTATGGATACTGAGTCGAAAATCCTTGATCTTCGAACGAAGGTATTGCAAAGCCTTGGAAGAAAGGGAGAAAAAAGTCATCTTCGGGAATAGAAGCGACAGAAGACTCCACATAGTAAGTCCCTGTCGAAGCAGCTAAATTAGGGGCGAGTGGCTCCATGAGCTGTGCTACATGTGTAAATATCAGTGTCAGGTCCCTTAACAACGATTTATATTCAGTCCTACCCCGATGAAGATGTCTGATATGCGCGATCCTTATGATAGGTACTCATCGAACGCTGGCGAGTAGTCACTGCGGGGGTAAATGAATGTTCGAAAAAGTCTGTGGTGCAAGCAAACCTGGATCGAGATGAGCTTGGCAATTGTATTAAATAACGTGAACAGCCCAAGAGCAAGGTTTTATAGGTATCCAGATACAAAAAGACACTTTGTGATTATGCGCTATTAATCTTTAAGCACATCATTGTCGGGAAATTCCTTTTGGGACCTGATATAATTAGTAGACCGGTGATCACTACGGAAGCCGTACTAAGTCTGTACAGGCCCCATACTAAATGGGGTTTGGGCACTCTGTGCTATTTAAACGCCCTGTTGGCTCATGGAATGACTGGTTCAGCCTGCAAAGTCAAGTTCTTTGTAACATACGACGATGGATACCATCCAGCAACAAGCCATATTGCCGTATCAACAGTTGTTAGGTTTAGCATTGCATTAGTCAGAGCAAGCATTCATTGCCGAGCTTTGACGCCCGTATATCGGTAACACCCGACGAGACGCATCAGTGAGGTTCCTACTTCGGCCCTTCGCTTAAGCTGGTCCCCTGGTAGTGTGTGTAACTACTACACGTCTCAAGGTATCTTGAGCTCCTAGTCCCATAGGGCTTGAAAAATGGCTACGTGGTGATCCCCAAAGAATCTCAACCTTCTCTCTTATCGTACGATGTTTACAAAGCCTGATAACCAAGAGGCGTCCACTACGAAGTGTGCTACAAACCACTAAATCATGCTGACATTAACCGAGGAATTTGACGAGTCAACTGATGACTCGTAACGTCGTCTGCCTAGGTAGCCTTTAACAACAATATAATCTTTTCGGTTTTTATGGGTAACTTCTGATTCTGTGATACGGTTTGCTTGTTTTTCTTTCGTACAAAAAACCATTTGAGAATTGGTCCCTTAACTGTCCATCCAGGGATCTTATCCACCTTTAAGATGACGAAGACATAGAAGAGACAGCTTTAATTTCAGGTAAATTGCCTTTACCTAGTTGACACTACAAATGGACTGAGCAACGCGGGTACCAGAGTTTGGAGTGTTTAAAAGTGAACAGACGGACAACTGATCTTTGGAAAGCCCAAATAGTCTATTATGACGGATTCGAAGACCGCGACCTGGCTATTTCAGACGGTGGATTCTCAAGCCTGATGTGCATCGATTGTCAAGTTATAGCATCTCGCGGAAAGCTGAGAGTGAGTTACTCCTGCTAATACGAGGATGTTCGTCCGGCGGGCTGCTCGTCATACATGATAAGATAAATCTGTCCTCGCTATGATCACTAATAAGTGTCGGATCCGCACTGATAGCTAGAGAAGAATCCGTTTGGTAAAAGCGGCGCACGTGTTCCAAATCAGGGTTGAAGCGCACTGTTTTGGAATGTGCCGGCTTTGTGGAGCTTCGGTTATGAGCATGCCTGCGTAAAGTTGGCCTTAAAGATTCATTGGAGCTACTTCGACTTGTTTGAGATTCTCCCCATTGCCTTTGAACGACCTGGAATTCTGATTCTTGCAGCGGCCTGTGGGTAATCTTGACAGGAACGACATGAGTCCCTAACGGTGGACTACGTGGCGTGTCCCTCCAAAGTAGGCCACCTCTTGCTCGTCTTTTGTTCCTGAGACTGGTAGGGATGAAGTTGGGGCTGATGTATCGATGGCAACCGTGATGGGCATTGCTGTCGCACTTCCGACTTCGTAGTGATGAGAGCAGCTGTCGCAAGAGTTTCTTGGTGTCTTCCTCAACGTCTTGTAACGGTTTGCGTGGCGTCTCATCAAATGGGTCGATATACTTTTCGTCCCAACGAGCTAGATCTGAGCAGCGTGGTGTCTTTCTGAAACTTTCATACAAGCTCCAATTTTGCAAAGAGCCGGACGATATACTCTTTTCGATGGGCAGCCTGGTAGTCGTTATGTACGAGTCTCTGGATAGATGCCGAGGTGTCAAGGCTTCGCCCGTCATCGCACTTTAAGGTCTACCCTGACAAGGCTCATACAAAGGCGTAGAATGTAGATTTAAGGTTTCGCTTCCCAAAATGGTCACCGTCGGAAGCCAAGGCAGACGGCGACTACAAGTTTCGGGGAAAGAAAAGTAGCACGGGAGAAGTTGGGCCAAGATCCGATACCCCAACTTTAGCGCTACGTATCACTAAAGTGGAGCAGCGCGCTTTAGACAAGTATTCGGTGGTGCGATGGTAACAGACGTGGAGAAGAAAGGTGCAATATGTGTCACTCAATAGAAACAGAAGATTGCTTGGGATGAGAAGTGAATGTCACTAGCAGCGGGCAGGCTATCATTTGAGGTTCAGAAGAGGATTGTCGTTTCTTTAACTAATAAAAGGCGAGATCTGGGCAGGATATCAAGAGCAAGCTAAAAGCGGATGGCTTGAAGACGAGGCAGCTGTGAACAAGTTGGAAGTCCTTTGACAGCTGGTTGTAGAAATCTACTTAGACATTACGTCGTTCGCTGAAAGCATCATGATGATAGAGGTTAGATCACGAGAAAGTAACCTTTTCAAAGGTTGGCTCGTATCCAAGGCGTTTATATTAACACAAATTGCTTATTTGACAAACCCAGGATTTATTTGTAAGTGGTTCGGAAAAGCACCAATAGGTGCCTGTGACGTCCCATGATCTGACAGATAACGGCCTGGGAGCTTCATTTAACGGCCCACTTACTAGTGTCTCAGAGCCACACAAACCCCTGCAGTACCGGCTGCGGTTGGTCTGGTACCCCTACCGTCTGACTCTCTAGAGCCTGATGCGGAATGAATCTGTGTCTAGTTAAGATCTGCACGCGTTCCTTTGCTCCGAGACCCCTGATGGCTCGTCAAAGTCCCGAGACAAACAAGGACCTATGTGCACTGTGGCGGCCGTTGTTGACATCGTATCCAATGTTGACATATCCCAACATGACATTGGCCGCTTGCGTTTAGCTGTTCATGATACAGATATTATTACGTCCCTTTTGCTGTTGGCACACTTAAAAGAAAGAAAAAGGTTCCTTAAGTTACTAATGACCTGGAACCTTGAATTGATTGATGAAACCATCCATATTCTTGTTGCGATGTGACGGAATAGTATATACTGATTTCAGATTTGTGTCGGCTTCGTAGGTTATGTTATCTCAAGTACCGGGCCGTTAACTTCTTTTTTGTAGATACCCATCATATGTTCCAAGATTTCTTCGATTTTGCAAGAGAGAATTTGGGGGAGAGTCCCATGATAGAACGAACTGAATCTTGAAAGTTTGAAGGACTTCGGAGACCACAATGCTTCGGGTAACTAACCTCACCAACGTGCCCTTCTCACGGTAAGCTCTGAGAACAAGGATACAGCACTATTGACCATATGCTCAACATAACAACCATAACGTACAACTCGATCTATTAATGACCAGTCGTCTAAATTGAGAATGATGACTGGAAGTACTGCTAAGAAGCTTTGGGCAGCTGGTACGAAGAATCGCGATGCAGGACAATTTCTTCGAGTGAGACACATAAACCCCGTGTTACATTCCTGGACAAAGTTTTAAGTCCGACAGAGCAGGTAAATAGGATCGAGGCGACATGAACAACGTGGAGACAGATTCACCGGCTACTGCGAGCTCAGGACGAGGAGCAAGAACGTATACGTATCGTGACACACGTAGAGACCCTTAGAAACTCGGACAGAAATGGCGTAGATGAGGTCATGGCTCTCGTTTATGAAGGCATTGTGTTGTTTGTACGATAATTGACAGCACGATCGATGAAGACAGGTGTGGATTTGAGTATCGCTTCCACTGTCGCATTCCATTATCACGCACGAGATGCTTCTGAGATGAAAACAACAATGAGTGGATGGCCTAATAGTACAAGACAAACTGTGTTTGCCACGAACATTGGAGAAAAGAGCAAACAAGCCCGGGTTTTGCAAACCAATTGTGAAAACAAGACGAATCCGAAGGAAGTGATTCGAGGCTACAGCCGAAATAGGCAACAGGCCCCTACCCCCTTCCATTTCAAGTAGTTAAGAAGTGCTCACTACTTTACATCAAAGTTAAACAGTACGAGTTTTAAGATGGATTAATGCCAGTCAAGGCAAGGGGTGAGAAAAAACACTGGAAATGTCAATCCATCCTGTTGTTGTGAGTGGGCGTGGGCGTCTATCAGTGACTTGAACAGAATGCCGTTCAATGGTTAGACCTTGAAGGTCTTTCTACATAAGCCACCCTCAACATGCTGGTAGAACCAAGCTCAGATCCTTGCAACCTAGCACCTGCTTTGGGTCATTCTTGCTGCAAAGAAGCAAGGGGTTCATTCAAGCTGTGGATTCCAGGTGTATGATAAGCATTGACCAATCAAAACGCACATTCGTCACTTTTCCACGGATCACGTCCGCATTTATTTCGAAGCGTACAAAGCAAACAACCACAAAGTAGCCTACAAGCTCAAACCGATCCACATCAGCATTCACAAGCTTCAAGAGTACCTTGAGCATTTCCAGGTAAGCCGAGGTAAGCGTTAACTCCAAGGAACGCCGGAAAGGTAAATTCGAGGCTGATCACAGGCTTTGCGGAAGCTTATACTGTCCCGTGTAGGATGTGAGACCCTTATAATCCTTGTTTGTTTTCTAACCACACCACCAAGGTCCCGATGTAGAAGATCGACAACGAAACGTTATTCTTAACTGTGTGACAAATTATGAATAAAATCTCCGGCGCCGGCTGCAGGTCCCGGTGTCCCCGTTGTTAGGTTTGCTGTCGACAAAGAAGTCTAAGAATTAATCGGTCGATCGATGATTGAGTTTGGGAATAAGGAAGCTCTCGCGTTGGGGACATACGATTAACCGATACTTATCGGCATCGATTCGGAAACCATGTGATGGGCCACTATCGTAATGTTGACTTGGGAGCGAATTTTGTGTCCTTGCCGTGAACTGGACTGCCTACGAAAGACAGGTGGTGTTGGCTTGAAAAGTGCCAGTGCGGCCAGGTGAAAACGTGACAACTCAGGCTAATTCTGAAGATTGATCAATCATTTGTCCCCTCTGTCAAATTCACTAAGATCCACACCAAATCAGAATACTATTTAAGGCATCAAGATGGTCAACCTCGAAACTCACGACGACCTGGATGCTTTCTTCCAAAGATTCTATGAGCCTTAATTCCAGGTAATTCCTCTGCGCAACCCCCTCACATGGACCGGGATGACAACCATGTGTCATGCTTCCTTTCCCAAATCTGAGTGTTACAGCCATGAGGGGCCCAGTGCGCTAATGTTAGGCGGCAGATGTCTCACAATCTTTCTCTTGAACATGGTAAGCTCATGCCTCACGCTGAAACATGTAGCAGACGCTCACATGGCCTCTACAACAGCCATCATCGAAGGAAATATGTGGGGCACAGACGGGTCGTGGAATTCCCAGCACTTCTTCGATGATGCTATGACGCAATTCGGAATTTCTGGTTTCCTCCAAGTCAATCTACCAACGACGTACCAAACGAGCACTGAAATGGCCTCTAACTATTTCGAATACGCTCCCAGCGAGGAGTCACGGAGCCGAGACTCGAGCGAACCCACGTTTCCTGCTGGAGATGATGAAAACTCGTCAGGCTTGCTGGTCCCCAGCAGAAGCAATTCAAGTCAAGATTCCGAACTCCAACTCCGATCAGCATCACGCAAATCAAAGAATCGAAAGCGTCGTCGCCCAGTTTTATCCAACAGCCAGAAACACGCCAGGGAGTGCCATAATCTAGTGGAGAAGCAATATCGTACCCGGCTTAAGGCTCAATTCGAGAATCTTCTCGCAGTATTGCCTACGCCACAAGACCCCAATTACGCTGGCAAGGATGCTACAGGCAATCCTGGTCGTTACCTGAGCAGGGGGCAGGTCTTAGACGCCGCGAAGGAGCGAATTATCAAGCTAGAAAAGGAGGTTGAGTTATCAACCCTAAGGCGTGACCGGCTGCTGGAGGATATGGCACAAATGGAGCGGACTCTGCTTGAAGAGAAGAACAGGGCTGCGTTATTCTTGTGACCAGCTTATTGGGAGAAAGAAAGATTATAGCTCTTGGGTTTTACATAACCTTGGGCGTTCTTTATCTATCATATCACTGTCGGCCTATCAACCTTTGGCAGTCTGACCTTGCTTCCGCTCATCTGTGGAACAGTCACTAACAAAGTCGCGAGGAATAACGGAAGAGTTCGCGGGGGGTTGATCAGCAGCAAGTCGACGAAGTACGGGTTTATGTTCTATAACTCTAGGGCTTGTACCAGTCTATAAGGTCCGATAGCTCTTAACAAATGCGAATAAGCCTTTAGGCCGTGTTGGTATTTTTAGTTCCCTAAATCATCGACTTCGTCTCATAAGGTCAGAGGTAATCATGGAAAAAAGAGATTACAGGTGAGTCATGGCCCTATCCGCGAGAAGAGCTATCTCTCCCAGGAATCATCCAGCCATGAACCAACAACCAACCAATTCTCATCTCTTTCTAGTCTACACACACTTGTAAAGCTTCAACACGACAATGAGCGAGAACGGTTTCGTCCGGCAGAGCTCAGCGACCAGAAGGTGGGGCCGAAGCCCTAAGCCGCCCCAGCCACATCCATATGCCCCAATGGGTTATGGAGCATGGAGACTGAACTGAAAGAGTGGGAAGAGACAGTATGCGAAAGGAGAAATAGCATCGAAGATCACCTTGGTTGCCTAAATTGAAGTGCGTAGCTGCCTGAGGCGGCCCTGTCATTCTAGATTCTCGCAAACATGCAATTGTCTAATAAAACCCTACTCTCCTTTCGACGACATGAATTGCCTCAGCTTAGCGGTGTAGGGTTCAAGTATGTCTCACTTCCCATCCCTTGTATACTCCATTCCAGCCATCTATTGCGTGACAACTGAGGCGAGATCAATCACCAGGAACCAGTTGTTCTCGGAAGCTGCCGACTCGAATTTCTTGCACCCCTCTCTTTCAACGCCAAGGGTGTGCGTGACAGGTGGTGGATGCCGGTACCTGATCCTAGCCACTCACCCCTAGATGGAAATACCAGTATTAAATACTGTACCCC
>ONZP01000900.1:0-12069 GCA_900312805.1 Fusarium torulosum
CCTTTAGTTTATATTACTAACCTCTTTTATAATTACTACCTAATAAGATAAGTCCTATCTAAATAATAAGCCTCTTTTATAAAATTAGCCTTAGCCTAACCTATAATAAGATTAAATATATAATTAATAACTATTATAATAAATAAAAGCTTAAATAGCTATAATATAAGGCTAAAAACCTTAAGATTAATCTAGGCCTTATATTACCTCCCTATATTAAATAGGATAATCCTAGCTTAATTAGATTAATTATTTTTAATTATAAGCTTTTAATATTTTATAATCTAAGGCTTAATAGGAATAATTCTACCCAACAATAAATATCAGATATAATAATATAAAGGGTATTTAAACTAGTTAAGCCTCTAGTTAAAAAGAGAAACATTATCTAATTATATAAGTCTTAAATATAAATATTATAAAATAACTACTTAAAAAAGGGAAAATAAGCTAGATACATTGTTAATTAATATATATATTAACTTAACTATTAATTATATTTTAATAGGACTTATTACTAGACCTTTAGCACGTGACTACAGCTACCGCATAATGCCACGAAAGAGGGGTTATAAATATATAATAGTAAGCAAAGCTCCCCTCTTTCTCCTCTCTTAGGCACCTAGCTTAATACCTATTACCAAGTCAATTAATATGGCCAGCAGCACTAGCCCAAAGCCCTCTTATCATCTCTGCCCTGACTTCTCTATTGCACCCCCTCCCGATGGTTATCTAACCCTCGGCTCGATTCTCAAGAACCTCGATGTTGATGGCGTAGCCCACCCACTGAACCTCAATGCCGCTATAGAAGTCCCGGCAGAAGACGTTTTCCCCCGCCGTGTCCCTGACTCGAAGACTGGCTTTACGCGAACTCTAAAGGAACTTAGAGCCGTGGAAACAAGCATCTGGGCCAAGATCTTTAGTCTCCAAGGCCTTGGTGGCATCTTTAATTTCCTGTACAAGCGGACCGATGATGAGAGTCTAACGGTCGAAGACATCCAAACGCGATACTTCAGTCCGGGCGAAGAATACATGACAAAAAGCTTGGAGCTTCCTAATGTGGCCAGTTTCGTCAGCGTCACAAGGAAGAAGCTTCCGGTGTATATGGTGACGGGTCTGAAAGTTGCAGTCGGAGCAAAGTTGTCCAAGGTCGAGAGCAAGACTAAAAATGTCAAAGGCGAGGTAGGAGCTTCGGACCCCCATGGCATTGCGTCAGGTGGTGGCAGTGTGGGTTATACGAGTGAGGATACTTCTGCTATGGGGTTTACTGGCTCCACGCCTTTCATTCTGGGTATACGCGTGCGCAAGATCTGGTGGGAGAAGGGTGTCAGGAAAACATCAGACAAGGTTGCTGGCGTGGCCTTGGACGATGGGGGTGTTCGAGACAAGGTCAGCCCTGTCGCAGGTGCAAGATTTCTTGAAGATTTCCTAGTCGATGACGTCGAGACGGCCCCCGCTGAGAAAATCTTCGCAAACGAGAATGACGATCTGGGAATTGAAACCTCGAACTGGGCCTTGCCTTGAGGCAACTTACTGGGCCGGGATTGGAGTGCCTAGTCCTATAGCGGGGTGGAGAAGCTGTGAAACGTTATATATGCCATTCACTATATAATCCACCGACCGTCCGTAAACCCCCGGAACCCGCACACCACAATAGCTTCATATCAGTAATATACACACGGGTTCAATAAATTACACAGCCACGAGTATTTGTTTAATTAATCCAAGACCTTGAATATTAATATAAGAACGTAATCTCCTACTTTAGTGTTTTTCTTTGCTTTTTTTCGGGGAGGTTTACCCTAGTTTCCACTGCTTAGATTCAACATATTCGTTTCAGCCCGATCTTTGGCTGTTATCAACTATTCAGTATTAGTAAAAGCCTTACTAGGGTCAAATTAAACGAGGAATCAACTGGTAGGCTTTCTTACAGCTTTCGAGCTATTAATGCGCCTTTTCCCTCCTCTAAGCGCTATATCTGACTATTCCTTTTATTAATAGCTCTGCCTGCTTTCTTTAACAAACTTCTAAAGTCACGAGACATATGTTTTTCAGCATTTTTAATGGTATTAATATGTTTTTTTATACCCTTGCCTGTTTGAGGCATTTCCCAGTCTATATCTATGGATATAGGCAGCTTCCTTGGCGTTATAGGCCGTTAAAACTGCGTTATGACTTCTCCTTCGGCTGCAATACCTCTAGAGCTTTGGAATTACTAATAGGCCATATTCCAGTTGCTTTAAACTCTAACCGTATATTCCTACAAGCCAGGGCTTTCGCCGAAGCTGTGTTATATACTTTGAGGAATAGTTACTATTACTTGAGGGTATAATCTCATGGGTCCCCTACTCCCTTATTAACTAATAATAATACTACTTTAATAGCCCGAATACTAATATATCGAGGTTAAGTAATATATGACAAATATAATAGTAGCCAGCGAAGCCAGACTTTGTGCAGCCAAGCCATTTTTATTAACTTTGCTATAATATAAGACTTATATTAGTCTAGGACTAATATCCTCCATTAAGACAGGTCTTTAGGCTTGGTTTCTAATAGAAATACAAGTATAAACCATTTGAAGAAGATATCGCCGTTAAACCAGGCTGTAGGACTTATATCATACATCTAATAAGTAGGATAGTTAGGAAACTAGTATCCCTCAAGCTCTGTACCGGTACATATAACATAGGGAGGTAAACGGTGACCATCTATACTAATTAACTCGATATTTAAGCTCTAAATCATAGAATCTAACTTTATCCTCTTGGAGATAAAGGTCAGGACTATTCCAGCTATAATGCCGGCATTGGTTTCCCCTTATTAAACTGTAGTCTCGTTAATATTATATATTCCCGATGATCTTACCTTTTTCTCCTTCATAACCCAACCCAAACCATTAAAGTATTCTTGTCGCGACTCGGGCATTACACAACGCTTCCTTATGGTATTAATAACTCCCGATGGCTTCAAGTCGACCAATACATAGCGTATAAAAAAGCGGTTAACCCAGTTCTTGCCCAGTTAGTTAACAACCCCATTGAGGGACGAGAGGGCTTATACAAAGTCGTGGATTTCTTACCTCATAAGAGGTTGGAAAGCTTTTTCTCGCATAAGGATACCGCTAACGAAGTCATCTCCTTGTACAGTAGTCAGCGGTTAGTCTTTCTCACATGCTTCGTGGTTATTCATAGCTCCGTTGATCCGATCTTGGAAAGTAGAGACCTTAAACTCATTATGATACGCTGATACACACAATCTCATGGATCCTACATCTTTCACAGCCAAAGTGATTTTATACTTATCGTTATTAACTTTCGATTCCAATACAGCAAGAGCGAATCAATTTATATAAAAACTAATAATATTATAATCATCTATAGTATGGTGTTGTGATTACATATAGATGGTGTTGAGATATGCGGGGTCGGGGGGTATACGGACCGACGCTGGATTACGTTAGTATTTAAACAAGTCTGTAGTTAGAACCGTAGTCTCAATGTTCTTGATCTTGTCACCATCAAGGTGCCAATCCTGTGTCCAGAGTCTAACCCAGGGCGCGACGAAGCGGTATCCACCAGAGCATCTTGGCCCGCACATCAGGCGAAACATCTCGCGCATCCCACGTCCAGTTCTTAAGCGATGTCTCGCACTCTCCGATAAATCCAAAAGGTTTTCCGCAACGTATAAGATGTGTGCGGCCATGGAAGCTGCCAAAGGTGCAGCGTAGCTCGTCCCTGATTTGCGCTCATCTCCAAAGTTGAGCGCTATACCCAGAGTCATGAAGTTATCGTCTGTGGATTCGGGTTCTGGGCTAATCCCTCCGTCCTTTCCCTTTCCGTCTGAAGCATGGATGCAGATCACAGAGGGATGATTCGCAGGAAATGTTCGCGGCCCGTGGCTACCATGATTCGCAGCTGCAGCAAAAAAGACCTTGGACCCAGCATTTTCGATTGCTACCTCGATATCCTTGTATGCGGCTTGGAGTTGCGCATCATTTGGACTGGGGGGAGTGAGCCCGAATGACATTGAGATGATGTCGACATCCCAGACATCAACTGCATACCTGATGGCCTAAGAGTTGCGTCAGCTGGCTATCAACTCGCAATGGAGACAGGTGTTTGAATCACGCACTTTTGCAATATTCTTGGCCTCATCTGGTTGAAGTCTAGCGCCGTTGAAAACTTTGCAAACGTAGACGTCGGCTTCGGGGGCAGCTCGAAGGATTAGCTCCACGATTCTTGTTCCATGGCCGTGGCAGTCGTGAACGTTGTTGGGGTTATCTCCCACCCAACTGCGACAATTTTGATGTTGGATATGTTTCATGGTTAATCCTCCGCTTATGGCGCCATTATTCTGATTAATGCCGGTATCAAGCACGGCAATGCGAACAGGCTTGTGCAAATGAGACTGAATTGAGTCAGCTCGCTCTTCGCAGCTCTCGTGAAACTTGTTTAGTTGACTGAAGAAGAAATCAGCTCCCGTGGCTTTGCTATACACTTGGTTAGCACCGTTCAAAGCATAAGGCAAAACCTATATGAGATTACCCTTTGTCCTCTGAGAAGTCGTCTTTATCATCAAACAACTGAATCGGTGTTGTTGTCCTACTCTTCTGTGTCGTTGTCCGCATGGCTGATGTCATAACAAACTTTCTCTCTTCTCTCTTCTGAATTTCAACACTATCTGAGCCCTGGGGGAAAGGCTCTTCTATGGAACTTTCCAATCCTAATGCCCGTAGATATGTTGGCTCGATACTGCTGCGAAGCCGCTCAGCAACATCTGAGAAGATAATTTCCCCAGCAATGGCCCCAACATCAAAAAAACGTCCCCTCAAGCGACGGGACCCTTTTCTATATGTTTTTTTTGAAGTTCAACAGGTCTCGAACTGCTGTCAAATACGAAGTCCTCGCCTCGATGTCTTTGATGTTAACTGTATCGCGGCAGAAATCACTGCCCAACTCCTCTTTGTCTAGTATTAGCCTGTCGTCCACCCAACTCTTTACCTCTTCGAGTTCCAGACTTTTCAACGAAACGCCATACTCTATCTCTAGAAGAAGCCTAGCGAGATTATCGTATAGATATATTGATTCGTTAAATGGTGTGTTTTTGTCGTGATTATTGGCAGTTAATGTAGCGTATACTAGATCCAACTCGCACCGGCCATTTTCGATAATAAAGAAGACAGTACTTGCGTCGTATGCATTCAAAACATATTCCGAGTTGAGGAATAGTGATAAATTCAAGGCAAGTCGTGCAGCGAGGGCCCGTCGCTGTTTTTCGTGGAAGCGCTGTGCTTTTATGAGAGGCATCAGGGGGTTGATGTTCCGTGGTTCGACGAAATTCTGATTCTCTATAAGATCACGCAGTGATCTGGTGGGCTGGTAGTTTGGCTGAACAGGCCGCTCTTCATCATCATTTGATGGCATAAGCAGCTTCTTGTCGCTCGCGATAAATTGGAAGACGTTGCCTCTGGCATTTGCGTACCTCAGTTCTTCGCAAAACTCGAAAAAATCCTCATCATCGTTTGCGCTGTGTGTCATTGTTAGCCAATTATTGCCAGCTGCAGGAGAAACACAGATGAGTCATACGATGTTGACTGTATATCGCACCATGCCTGATGCCACTTTCCTGAGCTGGCACAGGTTGAAAAGAATAGTTGTAATGCAGTGTTTGGTTCTGATCGCTTTTCAATAGCCTTCCAGTCTGGCAGCCTCACCAGGATGCGATGACCCTCGCATCCTTGAGATTGGGCCTGCGGGACATGCAAGAACAAGGATTCAAGCCCATTCACAGCTTGGTCTCTCAACTCGTGACGTGACTCCCACAATTCCGAGGTCGGTTGTTGCACTTTTTCAGTCCTCATGGGCAACTGAATAGCTTGAGAAAAGAAGTTATCGAAAGCACGAACCACGTTATTTGCGTCATCTGCGTCCTGTTCTAACTCCAGAACAAAGAGAACCCTTCCCTGTCCTGTCGTCAGATCAAAGCCCCATTTAGTGTTTTTCAGAAGCTGAGCCAGCAATAAGAGTTTCGGGTAAGGGCTATCTTTCTCTTCGAGATTTGCATTTTCAAAGAACTCCGATAAGAGGGCTGAATTAGCCAAGCGGTTGAGCAGGGTGCAAATCGATGCAAGATGCGATTGAGCCGTCTCCGCTTGGTCATTGAGTTTATGCTTCACAATGGTATCCAAATCGCCTTTCGTTAGGATCTGGCGGAGACTTGTGTCAAACAAGGCAATGTCGTTTTGCCATTTGATGGAGCCGACTCTTTGAATGGACCTGTCTAATGGTCGGTACTTAGTCTTACGTTCAAGCCGCTCGTGATGCGACCGAAACGCTTGGAGAATTTCCCACTCTGTTGATGGAGAAGGGGGTGGTATTGGTATCTCTGGCTCCAACTTGACATAAGTACCAGAAGTTTGGCCGCTTCTCGTCAGTGTGGTCATATTCAAGACGTATTGATGGTCAGGGTTCTGAGGAGTAAGCAGACAACAGCGATCTTCCGATCATATCATCGAGGCTGGGGTAGTAGTTGCCCTAGCTATGTCGCACTCCAGGCGCTGAATATTCAACAAAACATTAGTCTGACAGATCACCTAGCACTAAGGTTTCTGGTCGTAGACAACCAGGTGGAGGATGATAACAGAATTTGCAAAAACAAGACTGTCAGATCTGGGTGGCTGATGAATCGCATTCCTCCCCCTCTTCACGTGAACGACCTGCATAATGGGATCAGGCTGTGAAATGCGGGGTTTTCTTTCATTATTGCCCTCCTCTCAATTTTCTTGCCTTACCGGTATATGCCATAAGAATAGCAATTATTTATGGATCGATTGTATGGAATATTCCTTTGAAAGCAATGGTAGAAGATATTCAGAACGTGGGCAAGTACCCTTTGATGACTATTCCTTCGATTAGCCCGCTAACCAGGAACAGGATTTGATCAGCCCATGCGATTCCTGGCCACGGACTGCAATGAGCTGTTCGAAGAAATTATTGACGCCGGCACGGTGAATCAAGAAGAGCCCATTTCTCAGACAATCAAATATCGCGATGCATTTACTGCCTGGGCGTCATTTGTATGTGTCTTTGCCGAACCTGAGTCATCCCTCGACTGTCGGCTCCAAAAGCACGCATCCGTCCAAGATATCATAATCCGATTATTAGAGTTACTGCGGCAGAACTTGTTCATAGGTATGTAAATTCCTCTGATTACATATTGATGCGTGTCGAATTATCGCCAACCGTAATTCTCTAGTGTTCGGTATTATCTCAAACACGAATCCCGAGCTTCCGCTCGATGTCGGATCAGAGATAAGAACGGCTCTAGCTGGGATTGAGGACTCATTGAAAAGTCTCAATAAACTCGCGATTATTATCAGACAATCTTCCAGATCGTATACAGTTACTTTGGCCCGAAATTTCGCAACCTCAAATCGAGCCCTAGAAGATCTAGAAGATCTTGTTTTGACAGCTCTTGAAACGCTGTACCCAAACGCGTCTGAAAGTCTTCGTAAGCACATTTGCAACACAATCACAGACAGGTACGCAAAACTAGAGTATACTGCGTATCAGAAAGGCAAATCCCGGTCCAAATCTGCGAAGCAACCTCAGAGTGGCGAAGCTGCCACAGGACCAAGCAATAAGGACCAAGCCGTGGGACAGATCTTGACTATCTCCAGACCAAAGACCGTGGATTTCGACCACATTCAAAAGGAGACACAAGATGGGAGCCTAGACATTCAGCAGAAGCCACTTTCATCTATTGACACAGGATTCTTACGTCAAAATTTCAACGATGAGTGTATCAAGACCTCTCAGTCGAAAAGAACTCTGTCTGCTTATGAAAGTGATAATCGACTACATGAGCCTCAACCACCGAGATTTGAGGATGGGGAAGCCCAAGTTGAATGTGAATGGTGTTATGAGCTTCTCGATCGATCCATAGTGAGGAATAATGGATGGTCAAATATCGGAAGGTCAGTTGACAATTGGTTGCAGAATGACGATATGCTAATGGGATTTTTGAATCAAGGCTTCACTACAAGCGTGATCTCAAGCCATTCCCATGTCTTTCTGAAGCGTGTGGAGAGTCACGTCCAAGCTTCTCGTCTCGGAAAGGATGGTTCGAGCACATGAGATCAAAACACTCTGCAGCCTGGCCTCAAGCCCTCTACGGAGAGAGGATGTGGGTTTGTCATGATCATATTGAGGATGGTGAAAGTATTCCATATGCTTTTTCGTCTAAGAACGATCTTGACCGGCATATGCTACTAATACATGGTTGGCAGAAGCGGTTGTCCGAGAGTGAGTTCACCAAGTACTTGGAACAGCGACCTTCACTTATCGACACCACGTCTCCTCGATCTTGTCCATTATGCTTGTTCGTGGTAGAGGACATGCTTGAGGCGAAACAAACATCCTCTTCGAGATACGACGGGCTCCTACCAAGCCAATCAAGAATGGATAAGAACAAGAACAAGAATCAGAAAAGTGCAGACTCTCGTGTCAAGTTTGCAGACGACGTTAAGCCCGCTTCTGATGATGATGGCTGCGCCGACGACTTAGACGATGATTCATCGAACTTTTTTGCAATGGACCTACACATTGCAGCTCACCTGCAGTTCTTGCTTGTTATGTCACTACGTTTTATGGCAGCTCTGGATCATGATACAGACCAAGAACCCTATACCGACCCGGATGGCTCGAGTGACCCAGCAACAGGATCCATGTCATTCGTGGAAGATGGTCTGGAGGTGGACGCACGGCTCGACGAGAAATCAGCGGTGCCATACATTTCGGACTCAGAACGACACTACCTGGAACAGATGAGGTCAAACGAGGAAGCAGGTGAGAGTGTTCTGCTATCCTACGAAAAGGATCAGTGGAACTACATTAATCCTTTGTTGGATAACCCTACTGGAGAAGATTTCATCCTTCAGCATCTTAGCAGTCGACAAAAAGAGTCTTCTCGGATAGAGTCTTGTAGGAAATCTGTCAGGGAGCTAAGACAAGGCCTCACAGAAACCCTTGGAAGACATCTTGAAAATGCGTCTCGTTGGAGGAAGATCGGCCTTCTGCAAGGAGAAATTTTCGACGAAACCAGGAATGAAGATGATCTCGATCAAGCTATTGAGGCATTCAAAGTGGGAAAGGAAGCGACGCCGGTCGGGCATCCTGACGAATGGCAAAACTTGGCAGATCTCTCTACTCGCCTTGTCGATAAATATAAAACAACACGCCACGAGATGGATCTTGACAAAGCTTTCGAAATAACAAAAAGGGTCATCGACACTATGGATGACCCTTACCGGCTGGCGGACCATTGTGTTAATCTCGGCTACCTTCATAGTTGCAGGTACTCCGAAACAGGCGAAGAGACGGAGTTAATCTCTGCTGTCCGGCTTTCGCAGCAAGCTGTCGAATTAGCCCCAGCAGACAGTGACAAACGAGCAAAATACCATAACAATCTAGGACAACTATTGACTCTGGACTATTGGAGAACCGGAGTTGAAACAACTATTGATGAGGCGATATATGAGTTGCGGCGAGCATTACACCTCGTAACCCGGGATGACAATGAGTACAGCGAGTACTTGGCTACTTTATCAGCTGGGCTTGACAAGAAGTTTGCGGTGTCTGGGTCTCAAGAGCAATTGGACGAGGCCATGCAACTTATGAGGCAAGCAATCGACCTTGTCACCGAACACGATTCCACTTTTCTGAAACGTCTGAATAGTCTCGGGGCCATGTTGGGAGAGCTATACAAGAAAACCGGTGCAACGGACGCTCTTGAGGAAAGCATTGAGATTGGACGAAGAGTTGTAGCTTTAACACCCATGGATGGCATCAATGCCGCAGAGCGTATAGAAAACCTCGCAGCTCGGCTTACAGATAAGTTCCATTTGACCGGTGATTTGGAATCGCTGGATGAAGCTATCAATCTTTCGACCAATGGAAGGTTCCTCGTCCCTGTGGAGTCTCCTAGCTATCACGTTTACTGCCACAATCTTGCGACCAGGACCCTTGAACGATTTCACAAGATCGGATCAATCCAAGATCTGGAAGATGCTATTGACAACAGCAAGGAAGCTCTCAAATTCATACCAGATACTGATGTTAATATGGCCACGTATTTATGCGTTCTGGCAGATGCGACCGTCGAGCAGGCCAACCGTCTGGGAGGCTATCAACTTCAGGATGAACCGCTTCGCTTGTACAAATTGGCTCTGCATCATGACCATTCTGCAGTGCAATGTCGCCTGCAGGCTGGTCAAAAACTTTTCCAGTCACATGTCAAAGTTGGAGATTGGCGTCGCGCTTACATGGTTTCGGATGTGATTATGAATTGTCTTGCTCAACTACCGTTTGCAGACCTTGATCACATAGACAAACAACGCATTCTTGAAACAACAGTGGGAATTACATATGCAGGGGTAGCTGCTGCATTGAATGCAGGTCGACCTCCCTTCGAAGTTCTTTCCTGGTTGGAATACGGCCGCTGCCTGTATGCTGATTCCCGCGCGGAGTACCAGGCTGACTTCGTGGGCCTACGTCGAGAGCAACCATCGATAGGAGATGAATTCATTCGCATCCGAGCAGAGCTAGGAAAGCCTATTACTGTTCCAATGGTAGGTTTCATTGGGAATTCTCCCTGGAGAGCACAGTCCAAAAGACGTTACGAAGCAAGTATCAAGTTTGAGCAAATATTAGGCAAGATTCGAACTGAACTTGGGTTTCCCCACTTCTTGCTTGGCCTAGATGAAACAAGTATGCGACAGGCTGGCGCCAAAGGGCCCGTTGTTGTCTTGAATACTAGTCGCATTCGATGCGACGCGTTTGTCATCTATCAAAACAAGATTGAGGTACTGAGCCTACCTGATCTTGAGTATGATTCCATTGTGGAGAGATCGGGTTCGAGAAGCCGATTTACAGTACAAACCTCATTGTGGCTATGGGAAACGATTGCAAAGCCAGTCTTAGCCCATCTTGGCTTATTGTCTAATCCATCCGGCAATCGGACTCGCGTGTGGTTAATTCCTACCGGACCTATGAACAACTTTCCAATTCATGCGGCAGGAGACTACAGGAGTACTTCATCGGAATCGGTTTTAGACTATGCCGTTTGTTCTTACACTCCCTCTATCAAGGCCTTGGTTTCAGCTCGCGATAAGCCTGTAGCCATTGCTAAAAAGGCGCAGGCACTTGTCGTTAGCAGCGAGGACAATGCGGGTTTTCCAAACCTGCCGTTTGTTTCCCGAGAAATCTCCACCTTACAGAATATTTGCAGGTCTATAGGGCTCGATGTTATCCAGCCAAGCCATAAGGAGGGCATTCTGCAGGCCTTGGCAAGCTGCACCCTGTTCCACTTCGCAGGCAGCTTCAGTACAACTATGGAAGATCCACTCAAGAACCAGCTGATGTTGAAAGACGGCTCGATCACGGTAAACGATATTCTAGATGCAACTTCAAGTCTTCATACCCCCCTACTTGCTTATCTCTCCAGCTGCGAAACGGCAAACACGTGTGACGAAGTCTTCGCTGATGAATGTGTCCATGCAGCTGGCGCCCTCCACATGGGTGGTTTCCGTCATGCCATCGGTACGTTAGGTAACGTCGGCGATGAAGTCTGCGCTGAGACTTCGAGGTTATTTTATGAAGCCTTAATGAATGGAGGGCTTCTTAATGATAATGTTGGATTGTGTCTCCATGACGCGACTCGAAGACTTAGGGATCAGTGGATAGCTAGGAGAGGAGGGCTCCAGACTAGGCAAGTTAGGATCGACCATGGTGTCATGCTTGTGGATGATGACATTGGAGAAGTGTTATGGTGGGCTTCATTCGTTCATTTTGGGGTATAAAATAGGATGGAGGGCAAGTTAATAATATTATTTAATATAAAATAAGAATGGACTAAAGTGCTGTTTTATTTATTTATAGGATTTTATTAATACTGAGATTTATTTTTTATTAGCTCTATAATAAGATTAAATATATAATAAATAAAAGCTTAAATAGCTAAAATATAAGGCTAGAAACCTTCAGATTAAACCGGGCCTTATATTATCTC